>WBMZ01006148.1:0-40718 GCA_013400975.1 Atrichornis clamosus
ATGGGCTAGGTTGGAAGGGACCTCATTCCAAGCCTCCTGCTCTGGGCAGGGACACTTTCAATTAGACCAGGATGTTTAAAGTCACATCTAACCTGACCTTGAGCACGTCGAGGTATGGGGCATCCACAGCTTCTTTTGGCAACCTGTTCCTGTGCCTCACCACCCCCACAGTAAAGAATATATTCCTAATATCAAATCTAAACCTATTCTCCATTGGTTTAAAGCCATCTCCCCTTGTCCTGTCACTCCATGCTGTCATGGGAAACCCAAATATTATTGTATTCCCTATCTATCTGTGCCCAAAAGAATCATTATTGTCTCTTCAAGATCCAGCACTGTGGCCAGAACAGGAATCCTGAGGTGAGGGGGGAAAGGAAGGGGAGCATTACCACAGTCTCATTTTAAGATGGACTCTGGAATCAGGGAGCTCTCTCTCTCTCTCTCCTGGCAGCACTTGCAGAAGGTGGAGGCTCCAGTTCAGAGGGGGTTGCTTCGGGTGGTTGTTTTTTCTTCTGGGCTTGCAAGAGTAGTCACTCAGAAAAACTGCATTTCACAAGCAGATACAGTTTTGGAGTGAACTTTGCAAACCCTATTAGCAGCATGAAGCGAGCCGGTCCCTGGGGTCACGTCACCCTGCACCGGTGCCGACAGACTGGCTCTTCCCCCCACCACACCCACAGAGCGGAGCACAGCGGCACCAACACTGGCAGAGTACTGTGTGCAGCAGGAGGAAGCGGCAGGTGGTGGAGCTGACACGAGCCAGCAAATCTTCTTCCACCACTAGAACTGCTCCATAAGCTTCCACCTGCCTGGGAGGGTTTGCCACCATCTTTTCCCTTTGTCCCCCGGACTGCGTGGTCACTTGCAGAGGCCACCATCTTGGGGGGAGGGATTGCTGCCATCTTGGGCAGATGGGTTGCTGCCATCTTTTCCCGTTTTCTGCCCACACGCAGTCACCCGGGGCAGGTGTCATCCCGGAAAGGGTATTTCCAGCACTTTGGGTTCCTCTCTGTTCTTGGGTAGTTTGTGGGTTTTAGAAATTTTGTATCTAGTGATTATTTACTGTTAGTTTTGGCCTGTTGCAGTTTTGCTTTTTAGTAAACTGTTTTTTTCACTTATATCTGCTCATATTAATTTTCTCCTTATTGGTGAAAAGCAATTGGTTAAACCTACAAGGGGTGTTCCCCTTTTAATTGTCCTAAACCAAGATACATGCTTTTGTAAATAGGTGCTCTCCATCTTTTTTGTAGGCCCCTTCTAGGTACTGGATGGCCACAGCTAGGTCCCTCTGAAGCCTTTTGTCCTCCAGGCTGAACAATCCCAATTCCCCCAGTCTTTCCTCATAGCAGAGGTGCTCCATCCCTCTGATCACCTTGGTGGCCTCCTCTAGACTCTCTCCAGCAGCTCCATGTCCCTCCTGTGCTGGGACCCCAGAGCGGGATGCAGGGCTCCAGGTGGGTCTCACCAGAGCTGGCAGAGGGGCAGAATCCCCTCCCTGCCCTGCTGCCCACAGGGCTCTGGATGCAGCCCAGGACACGTTTGGCTCTCTGGGCTGTGAGTGCCCATGGCTGGGGCACGTCCAGCCGCTCACCCACAGCACCCCCAGGTCCTTCTGGGCAGGGCTGCTCTGATCTGTGCATCCCCAGCCTGTGCTGATACCGGGGATTGCCCTGACCCAGGTGCAGCACCAGCACTTGGCCTTGTTAAACCTCATGATGTTCCCATGGGCCCACAACTCAAGCTTGTCCAGGTCCCTCTGGATGCCATCTGATCCTTCAGGCATGTGAACCACTAAGCTTGGTGTCATCTGAAAACTGGCTGAGGGTTCATTTGATCCCCTTGCCTATGTCATTAATGAAGATATTAAATTACACTCATCCCAGTACAATCCCTGAGTAACATCACTTGTCACTGATGTCCACCAGTTGACCATCACCCTCTGGATGTCAACAACCCTTGGTCAAACCATTTCCTTACCCATCGAACAGTCCACCCATCAAATCTAGATTTCTCCAATTTAGAGAGAAAGGTGGAGGACCACGTCAAAGTCTACAGAAGTGCAGATAATTGAAATTTATAACACTTCTCTCATCCACTGATGTAGTCTCTTCATCATGGAAGGTCATTGGATTGGTCAGGCAGGACTTACCCTTGGTGAAACTGTGATGGTTGTCCCAGTTCACCTCCCTGTCCTCCAAGTGCCTTAGCACAGTTTCTAGGACAATCTGTTCCATGATCTTCCCAGGTGCAGAGGTGAGGATGACAGGTTAGTAGTTCCCAGAATGGTCCTTTCTTCCCTTTTTAGAAATGGGTACAATGTTTTCCTTTTTCCAGTTGCCTGGAACATCAACTGACTGCCATGACATTTCAAATATCATGGAGAGCAGCTTAGGAACTACATCAGGACTCAATACCCTCAGGACTCTCAGATGCATACCACCAGGTCTGATGGACTATGATGACTTCACTCATGTCCACTGGGACACCCAGTCTTCTTTTCACCTTTTCATCTTTCTTCAATCTTCCCCCATGACCACCATAAAAATAATGTGAGAATCTTATTCGTCTTCGTGAAATTAAGCCTTGGTACTAAACTCTGAATGAGATGTTAGGTTATTCTTTCTCCAAAAAAAATAGTAATGAAAGACTGAGGATGGATGAAGAATTATATATTGTAGTAGGAAAGAGACACAAGCTGTAATATCAACACACTTTTTATAGTTTATGTGTGAGTCTTCAAAGAACACAGAAGCTAGAAAGAGAAGTTCAAATGAGAATTAAAATCACTGCTAGGCAATATGGCCTCATAATTTAACTCTCCTTTAGTCTCCTTTTTGTGACACATTTTATAGCAGGATGTATGATCTTAGTAGAAATATTAAGTTCTCTAAAAAAATTAAAATATCTGAGTATATCCACAGAACACCTATACTACATGCCCAATTTGAAAGCATTCTTAGTTTTGCTGCCAATTTTTATTAATAATTTTTGGCAACTTCCATATTCTGTTCAATTTTACATCTCTAATCAAATTCATAACCTGGCATGTGGAATGAACATAAGTGCTGATGAAACAGCAGCCCTGTTGTTATTATGTGGAGGCGGGAAAAAATGAGAGATAATAAAATGGGTTTGAAGGAGCAGTTCAGGGATCATGGAGGACATAACCAGTCTGTAGGCTCATGTTTACTAATACTTGCTAATGGTAACCAAAAAAAAAAAATTCTAGCAGCAAGGACACAATATACTGACACATGTTTATAATATGTAAAAACAATTAATCCTTTTTCTTCTAATCATAGTATTTCAGGTTTTTAATAACAGAAAAAAGCTTATATTATTAAGTAAACTGTTTACCATAAAATGGCATACTTTATACCTTTTATAAATTAAATATTAGTTAAGCTGTGTTCATCCATTTAATATTCCTAACATAATTTCACTGATGTATGGAAAGGAATAGTAAGTGCTTGCAGTATTAACTTCCCTTGTCAATCAAGCCAAGGTCAGAGACCTACATATTCATGAGATTAAACAGATGAGGGAGCAAGTGGCAAGAGAAATATTTACAACTTTAATTCTAAGGAGTGATGAGAGCAAAGCACTTTTTACTGAGAAATTCTTGTAATTACTTTGCTTTGGACAGAACACCCATTTCCTTACTGAAGATAAGGTACAATTTTTGTCAAAGATGGACAAATTGAATGTGCTGGCAGACTGTCTGAATTTTGCTTTCTGAAGTGCTTTTGAACAGAAATGATGGCTTTTTCATTACGGCAATGACATAGAGGTTTTTTGAGTATGTATAATTATATAAATTTGAGGGCTATTGCATTGCAATTATACATCTATTTATACTGAAAATTCTTCTAATTTGATTTTATTTTCTATTTTTGTCATGATCTAATGTCTTGTTTGGCTGTTTTCTTCTGTTATTAAACACACCAAAAATACAACCAGAACTCCTTCTCTGAATGCCCTTACCTTTCCACTGAATAAAAAAAAAGCATATCAAAATGATTTCCAGGAGGCTGTGGCCAAAGAGTGCTACATAAAAGCAAGCATTCTACTTGAATGTGATGGAAAAGGGGAGTTTCATGCATCCAGAACCAGACTGCAATCTAAGTTCTCTTTCCAAGATATTCTGAGGTTGAAATACCGAAACAGTAACCGTGTGGTTCATCACTACTTCAAATCTGAAGTACTGTCAAGCATGAAAAATACAACAGAGAATGAAAACCACTGTAGCATTTAATGCAAATAATCTCAGAATCTCAATGACAACGGCTTCTACCATAACTAGAAAATGAGAGAAGTTTTAGAGTAGGAAATTAACAAATATTTTTTTAAAAAATCCTGCATTTTCATCTAATTTTTTGCACAGACTTTTTATTATTTAATACTGGAAATCCTATTCTTTCATAATCTTCTGAATCTCTTGAAAGCGTAAAAAAGTGACGCAAGATAGGAGGACAAAAATGTAGAATCCTCTATGATCTATTGCAGAAGTGCATTTCTTAGTGCACTTATTAAAAAAATACTAATTTGTCCCTACTACTTTGTATGATGAAAATTGCAGCCTCCTCCCACAAAACATATATCAATCCATAAACATTTCATATTCATACCTATGTGGCTTTCCACTAAAACTCTGGAATTCAGACTTAGATGCTTCTCTTTAACTTTTGTATTTGCTTTTTCTTTTAATCTCATAGTGATCAAGTATGGGGCAATTTTTTTTAGACATACTCAAATTTAAGGCAGTACTATCATACAGTTTATATTGTACTGGTGGAAATGAAGGGCAAGTAAAGAAGTTAAGAGCAAAAGAAATTACTTACTTGTATTGTTTTGCAGATATGAGAGGATTCAGTTTATTGGTTGATTAAGAATAGAGTTATATTTAAACAGTTCATAACTCAAAAAATACTACCAAAGGTATGAAAACATATACAAAGCACAAAAAGAGAAATGAAATGGGAGAAGCAAAATGACTGGTTTAAAATTACTTAAATAACACTGTAAACATATAAAAACTTGGTGAAAGAAAATAATAAATTGAATGTTTATGTGCTCAGTACACAAAACATGGGAAAAACTACTCACTTCAACAGAGGAGCAGTGTTAAACACCAAAATACCTGAATCAAATTAGATAAACGAGTTCACTGGATTAATAAGGAAAATAGGATCAGTATGGATTGGGATTTCTCACCTAAGTAGGAAAGCACAGGATTTTTAAGACTATAAAACTGATGGGGGACTAGGATGATGTCTGTGACATACTGTGGGAGACCAGCAAGAGCAAAAAGAAAACAATAATGTAAACCAGGCAAACTGCAAAAGACTGCATTGCTGAGGTAGAAATTTACAATATTGTAATGGATTATTTCAGTGAATCCAGTCAGAAAACGCACAAGAGGAGAAACAGCTCCTGAGTTAATTCTCAGCAAAGTACAGGACATTATCCAGATTTATATTATTAAGGATGTAATCTGCAACTGTCCATCATATTCTCTATTTCATGTCTGAAGTAAGCAAAAAACTTTTATATATATCCACCAATCTAGGGTTAGTGACCTGGTTAAAAAGCATCAGCTTCTAAGTGTCATGAAGACTTTTCAGTGGCACCATGAGAGGCTGTCAGAAAAAATAACAAACAGAAGGAGCCTTCTTTACAGAGGATATATTGGAAAATCTGTTTCAAATGCTTATGACAGTAGAAGACCTGGAACATAATAACAAAATGAACAGTTGCAAATTGCCAAAACTAAATGAAAAGTTCTCACTAGTTTTGAAGCGACAGACCTTTGAAGTCACTAAATTATTAGTGTCAATGTGCAACCCATCCTAATAACTGTGCTTTACAAAGCAGGTTGCTAGTGTATGTGCCTAAGTTCCCCTCTTTTAGCCCTGACTGTAAGCTAAGTACCAGATCTCTTTCCCACTCATTTGTAGTCTGACTACATTGCAAATTAATTCAGTTCACCGTGGGAAAAGTTGCAGAACAGAACAGCCACAGCAACACAAGATAACTGAATATTAAATGCCAACAAAACAGAAAATTTTATTAAAATGATTTTTGCAGTATCTTAGAAAAATAACAAATCATGCAAAAAGAAGAAACACTGAATCAATGGCTTCCTGACATTTAGTTCTCTCTTTCTCTCATAGCTGCTGCTTTTGCTACTGGTTCAGAATGACTTAATGGACTCTATGAACTTAAAGGTCATTTCAAATGAAAACTATTCTATGAGTCTATGACTCTAACACTGTGACTCTTACTTAACTATTAGAATCAATTCAATAGCATTGAATTTCCTTTTGGCATCAATAACAAGATTTGAATTGTATCACCCATCCCTAGATTTCTGAGAGGGACAGTTCAACAAATAACGGCTACACATGAAGTAATTCACAGAATGGAACACAAGGAATTTAAGAGAGATAAGGAAGACAGAGAACAATAGAAAATAAAAATATTTTTAATCAAGCAAAAGAATGGAAAAAATATGATAAATATACTTGGATAAAGAATACAGAACTATCCTTTAAAGAAGACATCAAGAACCAAAATAATAAATAACAAATAATAAATTCGCAGAAAGTTATTCTACTAAATATACATTTTACATACCTGAGGAAGCAGGCTATTTTATATTTAAATATATTCCAACAATAGACATGCTTTTGGTAAGGTCTTTTTTTTTTCCTTTTTTAAAACCCAGTAGGGATTTTGGCTGCGTGGTTTCAAAGTGACTTATGGTGATTTTTAACAGATGAAAATTCAGACTTTTAAATTTAGATTATTTTCTAATAAAACTCTGAGTTTGAAAAGAAGAAATGAAAGGTAATACACAGAAGGAGCAGGACTTCAACACAAATTTTATAATCAGTGATTCTGGTATACTCATTCTTCCATTAATAAGAGAGGTTTTAATCATATCCTCTCAAGACCCATAGAGTTGTTCAAAAAACAAGACCACAAACCTGAATTCTTACCAATTCCATTTCTTCAGAAAAAGTAAAATTCACTGCATATTTAAATAATACTCTGTACAAATTGGTTATGTGCAAACTTAAAAATCTCAGTAAAGATTCTAATTATAAAGCATAAGCAAATCAGTATGATCAGTAGATGGTTTATGCTTAGGAAAATCCCCAAATCCTAAGGAACAGATTTCATGGGTTCACAGGAACCATGGGAGAGTCCTTAGAACAGGAATCAGTCTTGAATACCTTAATTGGCTGGATGGGTGAACTCAATGAGTTGTAGTCAATGGCTTTATATCTAAGTGGAGACCAGAGACAAGTGGTGTCCCCCGGGGATCAGTAGTGGGACCAGCACTGTTCAACATCTTTGTTGGTGACATGGACAGTGGGATCGAGGGCACCCTCAGCAAGTTCACTGATGGCACCGAGCTCTGTGGTGTGGTCAACACACTGGAGGGAAGGGATGCAATCCAGAGGGATCTGGACAGGCTGGAGAGGTAGGACTGTGCAAACCTCGTGAAGTTCAACAAGGCCAAGTGCCACGTCCTGCACCTGGGTTGGAGGAATCCCAAGCACAAACACAGGCTGGGTGGAGAAAGGATTGAGAGCAGACCTAGGGAGAAGGACTTGGGGCTGTAGGTGGATGAGGAGTTCAGCATGACCCACTGACATGTGCTCACAAGCCCAGAAAGTCAACTGGGTCCAGGGCTACATCCAAAGAATGATGTGGCCAGAAGATCAAGGGACGTGGTTCTTCTCCTCTACTCTGGTCTTGAGAGACTCCACCTGGAGTCCTGCATCCAACTCTGGGGCCTCCAACATAAGGACATGGACTTGTTGGAGCCAATGCAGAGAAGCACCATGAACATGACCACAGGGTTTGAGTACCTCTCCTACGGAGAAAGCTGAGAGAGCTGGGGATATTCGGCCTGGAGAAGAGAAGGCTCTGGGGAGACCTGAGAGCAGCCTTCCAGAGCGTGAAAGGGGGCCTACAAGAAAGATGGAGAGAAACTTCCTACAAGAGTGTGTAGTGACAGGACAAGAGGGAGTGTCTTTAAACTGAAAGATTGTAAGTTTACATTAGATCTGAGGAAGAAATTCTTTACTGTTGAGGGTGGTGAGGCACTGAACACAGAAGTTGTGGATGCCCTGTCCCTGAAGCCATCAAAGCCAGGTTGGAAGGGACTCTGAGAAACCTGGTCTAGTGAAAGGTATCCCTAATCATGAGAGGCGGTTGGAATGAGGTGATATTTAAGGTCCCTTCCAAACCAAACTGTTCTATGATTCTGTGATAATAAGGTAGACTAGATGATCACTGTAGGTCCCTTCCAAGTGAGATATTCTATCAAAGAATTTCAGTTTTAGAAACACAATTCTGTTTGTAGTTTTCCCATGGATTGGCAAATATTTGCAGCCCATTAGTCCTACCCAATTCCTTTCATGAAGGTAGTGTATAGGAGACATCTACTGTAGACATGCCAGTGAAGTGCAAATTTAGAGGGAATTTTTACCAAAGACATTAACACTCCTGTATGGGCAAGGCAAGTTGAACACTATTATGAAAAAAATAAAATTGCAGCTTTATAAAATGGATTACAATATTTATTCTAAAGAATCCTGCCAAACATGTTTCTGGAGTTGTCAAAATGCCAGTGAACAGATGGGAAACTTAAATAGAACCTTACTAAGAAAATGTGATGCAGCGGAATAGTGTACATATGCCAGATTATATTAAAGGTTTATGTGTGGCTCACATAGTCAGCAAAACAGGAACTGTGTATCTAATACTTATTCTAACCAGGGTAAGTTTCTGTCTAAGCCAAAACTGAAGCCTGATACTCAAAAAGAGTTTTAAAGGGAAAAGCATATGTTTGAGTTGCAGAAGTAGGGTAAGTATTACTTGCGCTAATACAATGTAAAATATGGAAGTAATTAGGGTTTTTTTTCTGTTGGGTTCTGCTGAAGCTTGCATATTATATTTTTAGAAGATTTAAAAGTTACATAAGTAGAAAATTTTTGGAAGAAGTTCCAGAGGCACATTTACCTTGTGTGTGATGAATGCAGCCTGCTAAACAGTGTGAGAGCTATAAGAAAGACCTAATATCATAGGCTAAGGAATTCAACAGGCTTGAATCCTACAATCCTGAATGCTTCTGAACATATCAGACACCCAACTAAAGGGGCCACTGGATGAAAAGTATCTGCTTGCCTAACTGTGATTCTGGTTGTCCAAACACCACATTCCTCAGTTAAATAGGATGTTTGTAACCTCAGCTGTTAGAAGTTCTATTATCTCAAACAAAGAGAAATAGACTGGAAGAAACAAATGACTACTGAGGTACCAGCAAGAACCTCTAGTCCCGTCTCCAAGAGCACCAGTGTGTAAGACATGCAAGTTGACAGTGCTTTGTGTCTGAGCTCTGGTCTATAACCAAGAGAGAGCATGGACAGATTTCATTTCCACTTTGAAAATCATATTAGCAAATATAATTATCTTGGTAACTACAAACTCAGTGGACACTGAAAGAAAAAAACCCAACTATTTGTACTTGTATGTACTAGTATATACTTGTACTGGAGATGCATCAAATGCATCTACTAAGAAAAGAAACCAACTAACACAAAATCCTCCTCCTCAACAGAAAAGCTTAAACAGAAACAAAGCATAAGAATTAGAAAGGAAGACAGCATTGTCAGTCTTCATATGGACTATAGAAATCAAATACAACTTTGTACTAGTAATACTGATTTCAGTTTAAAAAATACTGTACCAAAAAAGAAAAACAACTCAGGAAGAATACAAAAATAACAGAAGGAATTCAGACAGGAATTTTAATATAATGTTAAAAATTCAAGGAAACTTATAGAAAAAAATACCATAAAAAAGAGAAGAAAGTCCTGGACTCTGTAACTTAGAAAGGAGATGTGGGTTTATAAAACAACAAATGATACAATGAAAACCTGGGCTGCTATGACTCAGAAACTGTAAATTCTAAAGTGTAAAAAGAAATGCTAAAACTCAGCATTGCAGCACTTGTCTTGTTTACTATCAGGGGCTGAACATGGAGCTCTTCAGATATCTCATATCAGAACTCTTATGACTGTTACCTAAGCTCTGTATCAGGAAATGTAATCAACATCTCTCAATATCCCAAAAGTCTCTTGCTTCCCCTTATAATATATCCCAGGTTCTCATCATACTCAGGACAGACACAATCATATCCTCTCTCTAAAACTTTATCCTGAATTTTCCCCAATTTCTTTGTTGTGCTTGCTCAGGCAGTACCCATCAAATACTGATTTGACAGAGAATACACTGTCAGCTATTTGTGTCACTGTCCATCTGTGGGTCTCTGTCCTTTTTTCCTCTTCTATTGGTTATACTGTTTTCCTTTATGCAAGAGAACTAAGAAGTAACTTTCAGAATTCCTTCATTTTCTCCATTGCATTCAACTGAGCAGAGTCTTTGCATATAAATCGAGCCTCACAAGCAGCAAGAACCTAACATGAAATTTTCTTTATTAAGATGATTATTCTGTAAATGCAATATTCTTGCTTTTTTCTCAGTAGAATGGTTTATGAACTCCAATCACAGCCTAAATATAGGAAAAATGAACATCTTTGGTCTACTGCAGCCATTTCTGTGTTTTCATGCCTGAAAGGACTTAAATACTTTCTCCTGAGGAAGGAGAACAGTTATATTTTAGCAACCATATGCCTTAATATAAATCCTAAGCAACAAGCACTGAAATAATTGTCTTCTTGGATGTGGGCCTGTTAATACTCTTAAAAACCAGAAGTGGTAATCCAAATGATCCTCTGTGTGTTTTTTCCAGGCCGAAGCAGGCTGAATATTATCACTTTCGAAAGAATGTAATATCTCTCAGTGGAAGCATCACCAGTATTTACTTAGGTTTTACCTAAATTGTAGACTCAAAATGGAGACAGCAAAGAATGTTAGCAAATCAGTTGAACTTTTTTTCTCAATTTTTCTATTAATAATTTTCTGAACTTGGTTCTATCACTTCTGAAACTTTAAATTGCAACACCGGTGCTTCAAATAAAAGTAATAGTGGAAAAGATGCATGTTTTGTATTGTTTCAATAAATAATCTGCAAAAGTGCACAACACTTACCAAGAGATCAAAAATCCCAACAGGCATGAAGGTTTTCCAAAACACCTCCTTTTTATAGTGTTTGAAAATGAAATTATGAGGCAGCATGTCACACATTGCTGGCAAGTGTTGTACAGCTTTCACAGGAAATTAAATCAAACTACTTTGATTCTGAAACAAAACACCTTCCCCATTTACAGAGGACAGCTGTGAGAGACACGCTTCACTTTACCTCAGTGCAGAGCTACAACTTCACAGTTCTGTACATCTGCAGCAGCCTCTTTGCTCTCTGAGCTAGGATGTGAGAAGGCATGCGAGGAGGCACTCAGCTGCTACTCCCTACTTGAAAGTCATCTGTTGTCTCCTGAAAGATGAAGTGAGCTGCAGGGAAGCACCCTTAAGCACTGTCTAGCTTGCATGCAGCTGCTGGTTCACAGTAAGCCTCAATGCAACATGATTAACTACTGCTGCTGTCAAACAATTTGAATTTAAGGAGGATATGAAGTTCAAAGACAGTGAGAATAGCCTTTTAATTGAAGTTTTGGGTTGATTCTCCTTCTAAGTTTAAACTGGGTTGTAAATTGAAAATCAATCTGTAAGCCACACACACTTATGCAAAAAATACACTGGCAGTGAATTGATTTTAATGAATATCCATAGATCTTAAAGCCTATGCTGGCTGGTTTTCTATTTGTTTGATTATTTTTGTATGCAAAACACAGGTAATATAAATACTGATGAAGCAAGCAACAATAAAAAATGAGGTCAATTATGCAGAGGAACACAAATATATTGATATAAACATTTTGCACAATTTTCTATAGAAAAAATTATAGTTAGTTTCAGGAAAACAGGGTAAGCAATATGCAAAAGCATGAGATACTCCTAGTTAGTTGTTAGGATTATCTTTGATTTCTGTTAGGATTATCTATTTATTGCTCCTTTTTATTGCAGTGACACAAAGATAGGTACTACAAATATGTTCAGTTGTTTACAGATAGCTTCTGTGGCTGACTGTCTCAAAACCGATGGGCAGCAGCATATTGGTATGTTATTTTTTTAACAACCATACACCTGTTAATTAGAATACCCACCAAAGTGTCTGTATTTCATAACCTGAATAAGTGTGTTCAAGGTTGAGTGTTTCACTCATCAAAACCTCTTCAGAAAGTGATTTGTGGCTACTAAGTTACCCTCATGAGGGTTACATGTACATCAGAAATCTAAAGGTAAATTAGAAAAAAAAAGGCATAGGAAGAAAAAAGCATTCAACATACAGATTTGCATATTTGTGTTATGTACATTGCACCAAATTCAAAATATTATAATGCAGTGCAGAAGTAATCAATACAGTTTATTCCTATAAGCATACAATCTCAACAACAATGGAATTAATGTTCCATAACCTGTGGGGATATAATTTACAGGCAACTGATTTGAAAAGATCATTGTAGTTAATTAGAGCTTGGACATTATGCTTTCATTTATTTTAATTAAAACTACAGTTCTCTGTTCAGCCTTTCCACAACAGCAACCTAAACACCTGATGACTTCCATAACCTCATTTTTTCTGGGGTTTTGTTGTCAGTGTTAAAAATATGACAAATGTGAACATTTGCATTTGGTATAACTGTTCTTGTATTTTACAGCAGTGTCAATAACTACATAAGAAGAAAGAGGAAGAAAAATCAGACTTGAGCAGAGTACTGTTAAGTCTAGTTCTGGTTTCCTCCATACTGATATTACAGAATTAATCTGACTTCACAGCATATATGTTTTCAGTGGCTATTTCTGAATTCATGTCTGAATTTGATCAAACAAATTACATGTCCACAGTACAAAGTATTTGGAATAGATAGATCAAAGTTATATGAGTAATTTTAAAAGGAATGAGAAAACCATATTTGCCTGCACTTCACGTGGAAGAACAAATATCTACTGAACAAGTTGGAACACCTGGACACGTGGCTTTGGGCCATGCACAGATGGCCTGCTGTAAATCGACAGCATCGGAAATACCTTAGACTTGTTATGCACTCACGGATCAGTTGCACAGCACATGTACAGGGGGGGTGACATGTCCTGGATTCACCTAACTCACTGCATGAGCCAGGAAAGGCTGATCTGCCTCTTTGTCCACAAAGAAAACAACTGGAAAAATTGCTGCTGCTATCATTACTGTTCAGGATTACAGACTATCCCAGAAAGTGGCAGGGCAGCAGGTAACTTGAGTAATTTACTGGAACATTGTTAAAGTAGTTAGTTGGTTTAAAGAAAAGGAAAAAAAAGTTGGATTCTACTTATTGTTTTCTAAATTAGTCATAACTGGTCAAGGTCATTCATATTAGGGAGCTCTAATAGAGGGTGGACCAAGAGGAAATAAGGACAGATTTATTTGTACAAAATTAGGAAAAATGTGAGGAGGGGAAAAAGTTTGAGATGTAGATAACACAGTAAGAAAAGTATGCAGCTCTGTACCTGACCTGAAAATTGAAAGTAATAAATTAATAATAAAAGAAGAAATAGGAATGAGAAAGTTTCAGGAAGATACAATATGTTTCCTAATCCTTTTACTTTGCAAAGTAATGTTCTGGTTTTTATTAGAGTGTATTTTCTCCCAGAACTTAAACCACAGTCTTTTAAGTAAACTGCTTCATGTATTTTAACAACTTTGTTATTGTTCTGTTGTTAAATACACATGCATGAAATATCTAAAGAATTGAATACGCTCTCATCTCTAACTTTTTTACTGAGCATTTTGCATAATTAAAAAGGCTGACATCATATTGAACTCAGAGAAGAGGCCAAGTCTTCACTGTCCTCTTGCTTCATTTATTCCTCTGATATTCTGACAGAAATATCTTATCAGGAAAGTGGTTACTCTCAGAAACGAGGCATTGAAATCAGGTCAATTTCAAGTTTTCTACGATGGTTTTGAACATTGCAAAATGCCTGAAGTCTCTTTAATAAGAAGTATCTTATATACAGAAATTTTCTGTAACTTTGATGAAATTGTAAAGACAGTCATTCTGAGAAAAACACCCAGTTATTTTAAATAATCAGATATAAAAAGGAATGAAATGCAGGAGCACTGAGAGAAAGGAGAGAGAAGGTAGAAAAGAATAATCAAAATTAACAAAATCTGCTGGCTTTTACCAGAGGTTTATATTAATCTCTGAAGGAAAAAACAAACCACTAAGAAAGAAAATTTATCACAAGGTAATGCTAGAAGTCAAATCATTATCATAACCAGACATATCTCATTTCACACTTTGCCTCAGATGCTCCCTTCTCAGTACAAGACATTGGACAGTATCACTATTGAAAAAGGTTCATCTGGCATAATCTGCAGGTGACATAACATTGATTTTAGGTTTGTTTTTTATTAATGGACATGTAACACAAGAGATACTGAAAAAGGAAAAATATAATGGTTGATACATGCAGAATAATAATTAAAACTTAGGGCTAATAAAGAAAGAAAGTAAAACACCTTTGATGTTACGCGGAGTGTATGAAAGAAAAGCACAATAAACTCCAGAGACTCTACCAAAGCACGCAAAATTTAGTCGCTCCTTCATTCATTCTTATTTGTTATGAAACTTTAACTAATATGTAACATTCTATTTTGTGTTAGAAACAAAAAAGTAAAAATCACTTAAGATTTAATTAGAAAATGATTAACTTCTTTTAGATACAAGAAATGGAGATGAAATAATATGTGTATGTTAGAGTGTGAGTTTACTTTAGTGACACAATGATCAATTTTTACGACTAAAGAAGACCACTGTGCTGAAAACTGTTGACAAGTATTCTGCACCCCAGAGTTCTGTAAACTTTCTAGGAACTTTCTTATCCCTGACAAATTAATGTATTTTTATATTGGTATGCTTCTGTGTGAATTTTCAAAAAAGATGAAAGAGACTTCCATACTTCAATTATCTCTTCCGTATTTCGTAGCTTACACAAAAACTTTTCTATAATTTAGTTTTATATAAAGATTTTACTTACACAGACGGAGACTTTTAATCCAGCTAACTGGGAAGTACATTCACTTCTTAGAATACTCCAAGCCTGATACTTACATCAGGCATACTGCAGGTATGCTTTTGTATGTGCATATCTCCCTCACTCCTGAGGGACACTTGCAAAGTGAAGAACTGACAGATCTTGATCCTGATAAGGTCACAGGGATTTAACTATATTATAGCCTTGCTTAATCCTCATTGGTTTTGCCTACGGAGCACAAGGCTGTTTCCTTGACAACGCAGCTGCAGTTACCACAGCATCTAGAAACACAGGTGATGTCCAGGTTTAAGGTATATCCCAGCCAAAAATCTGTTATTTAATGCTATTTTCTATAGGTCATTGTAGAGTAAAAATAAAAGCAGTGAAGATCTTCTGTACACTCTTACTTCTATCAAGCTTGTTACTATTAACTCACTTAGAAGGACATCGCCAGGTAGGTTGGACACTTCTGAAACTCCGTTCTTAGAAAGCACACAGAGCAAAAGTCACAATAAGAAGTCAAGGAATACAAGGGAATTATTGAATGTTTATATAAATTCCTATCAAGTGGGAAATACAACATGAGAGAAAGCAAAATACCACTTGAAAATTTAATGAGTGGGCAGTAATGGCTAGCATAGAAAGGGAGGAACAATTGGGGTGTAAAGTGAGAAGTTTGGAAACAAGTTTAAAAGTGGATATAGAAATGAGATGGTGAGAAACTACACACTGTAGCAATATTTTACATAAATACATATGGAAGATGGCTATGTTTTTCAAAGTTCAGAAAAAGGATTTTACAATAATTAACAAGAAAAGACAAGACGAATGTATCAGATCTGTAGCTGAATAAGGAAAGTGTGACTTTAGAAACACTCTTCAGTAACTACTAGAAAAAAAACCCCTGAAACAGTAAATCTAGCCAGATAAGTTCTTGTACTTCACCAAAAGCATGCAGTACTACAATGCATAGAATAGATCCTATATAAAATTACTTCATTGGCTTAAATTTGTTCCAACAATGCTGACAGGGTAACTTTCTAGGGGCAGATTCTTCACCTGACTACATATCAACTAATTTAATATGAAAACAAAATGCTGTTAAAAATCTTTTCTTGTGTGCACTAGCTAAAGTAACAGAAACGGACAACATGCTCACATGTGTTTTAACTCCACTTGTACCAGGCAAATTCAGTACTAATAAATAGAACTTTATATAAGAGATGCTCACTGAGAGGTGTCTGACCAATTTTAGTTGAGATGAAGCAAGACTGAAGGAAGGAAAGATGCAGACAATAGCTTGACCTCGGGGTTAATGGTGCAATGTCTGAGCCTGAGTAAGGCATTGCAATGGACCTTCCAGTAAAAACAATTAGAAAATAATGATTTAATCAATTGACAAGACAGCAGTTTGTTTCTAAGCAACATAGGTCACCAAGAATACATCACTCCACTCATATAATTGTTTTTCTATTGAATATGGTTAAATGTAAGTTTTCAATTTTCCTTTTCAAATACCTCTAGCATACAAGCTTATGACAAAAAAGAACGGGTTAGCACAACCGTGAAGACAACTTTCCACGGCACTGACCTTCCAACTTCAAGAGCAGTGGGGCTTAAAATGTAACGAAAATTATTGTGAAGTTTGGGCAACTTGGGAAGGCTTTTTATATGACTTTGTTTAGTTAGTTTTGTTTTTAAACTCCCAACAAACAATGATGAAGTGTTCTTCATCTCTCTGGCCCATATTTGTTATTTTAGCCCTGGGAAGTTGGAGGAACAATGAATTCTACTGCTTTCAGAAAAAAAAGTAGAAAGTATAATATGACTTATTTTCCTACAGACTACATATTAAATACAGAAATAGATAAATAAATAAATAAATAGTAAACTGTGAGCATTGAAAGAATGCAATAAGAGAGACAATATCAATTTTCTTTGATACTAAGATAGTACAGTGATCAGCAAGATGTAGTAGGTATAGGAGGTATAGGTTATATAGGATATAGGATATAGGATATAACCACAGTTAATCAAAGTAAGAGCATTTGTTGAATACTGTTTGTACTTTAGTCTCCTCATAGTTCATGTTTTTGAGTCTAAAACTCAAAATTTTCTGTAAACTTGTGAAAACTTATTTTGAATAAAATAATGCCTATGCAAAAGTGTTAGTAAATTATTTGCTCATTTCAATTCTGAGAAAGATGTTATTTACACAGGTGACTGAACAACACAAAATGTGCATATTGCAAATGTAAGACATTGAAGAGAAACTAAGTGGCTTTTGGAAAATGACAGACTGTTTAGAGTATTGTTAAAAAGAGTGTTCAGTCTGTAAAGACTATGAGCAGCTTCCATTGTCAATGTTCTGTGAAATCACTGCTATAAAGTATTTTACACTTTTTAAAAATAATGTTACTACACAACCAAACCATTAATTAGGCATTTTAAACCTTAGAGATGAAGAAGTAGAAATCTCATCTAGGAGTTAGAATTTTATAACAAAGACAACCACATTTAGCAAGACACCTAATATTATTAGACAAAGTACTTACAGCAAAACCCCAGAGTTAATTCTTAGAAATTTTGAAACAGATGACAGCTGCAAACACAGTTGTATTGACATCATGTCTTTTACACCTGTATAAAATTAAAAAATCTTTATAGTTAGGAAAGGAAGGTAATTTTCATAACTACCTTTTCAGTTAGAAAACACAGAAAGAAATAACTACAAATGCTTCAAAAAGAATAATGGCTGATGTGACAAATCTAATTTTAAAATTCTTTTAGAAGAATGACTAGTGAAGAAATAACAAAGATTTTGAGTTCATTCCTTTAGGAGTCACACTGGGCAAGATAAAAGTAAAGTTAAGTGTATATAGGGCTTTCTGCAACAGAAGAAGGAATAAGAGAGAGGAACAGACAATAATTAAAAAGAACAGAAGCGTATTCAAGTTAGTACATGATTAACAGAAAGATTCTCACATGGTAGTTCATGCCTACACCCACTCTAGAGGAACCACAAATCCTTAAATTCCAACAATAATCATGTAAGAATTAAGATATAAATTATGTTCAAATATATTTGTACTAATATTAATGTATGGAAAACAATTACAGTTACACTAAAAACCAAATTCCAAATAAAAGGACATATTGATCACAATTGATACTTTATTACAGAGAGGACTTCAGTGAGTGGCTTTCCCAGCACATATGGAGGTGAGAAATGTCGGCTAACTGAGTCAATAGAGCCGTGAACACTGCCTTCAAATACGAGCTACTCAGGATTCCAAATCCTCACTTCTTGTCTGAAACAACTTATTTATTTCCTGTCTTTTGCAGAGTGAGTTCTACCAATCTAGGTAGCCAAGAAATTCCTCTGAAAATTCTATCACCTATTTCCTTTAGTTACTGTGAATATACGCTAGTCATACTGTAACACAGATCAGTTGATAGATTGTATTTGCTGGACAGATTCTCTGCTAATACTGTGTTAACATGGATACTGAACTGAAACTTGCCAGATTTTTCTGATTCATACAGAGAATGAAATGTTTCTTTTCTTCTAAGGACTATGATATCTCCCCATGTTCTCTATAGTTTATACATTGGAGTTTGTTGATTCTTTCCTATAAGATCACTTCTTTTCCTGGATACACTAGTGAACAGATCCTTCCAGATCACTGGGACTTAAACACTGAAATATTAATTTGACACCTCTAAGAGAATGAAATTATTTAAACTACACAATAAGATTACAGAACTTCAGCCAAAAAGAACATTTACTAGCTAAATGCTCAAAACATTGTAAAACCGTGAAGTAGCAAGGCAAAAAAAGTAACAATAAGCAGTCTCACATACCTCAGGCTTAGGTCAGCAGGAATTATTTGTGAAAGTATGACAAATCTAATTAACAGTTTTAGCTGAAAAAGTAATGAAGTAAGGTTTCAATGTACATTTTTTCCCAAACATCTTTTATGTACTACATTAACTACAAATTTAAAATTAAATTAAAATTTTCACCCTGATTGTTAAGGAATTTATCAAAACAAAGCATTACCAAAAATACATTAAAAAGTATGTTTTCATTGTCCACAAAGGAAAAAACAGAGACAAAACGGTTAAATGACTTACAGCATGTTGCACAGTTAGGGGTCTGAGCAGGAAAAGGATCTGTTTCACACTTCTTATTTCAGAATCTCTATGTATTCTTTCAGGCTCCTTTTCCTGAAAGGAAAGTTAAGCACAGGTTATAAAGGGACCACTAGACACAGACACTAAAATCAGACATTAGATTTTCTATTTCCTAAAAACTGATGTAACTCGCAGCATTAGAAAATGTAATCTTTAATATGATGATAATAGATTTTTCTTTTTGCTGTAGTTAATGATGCCTTTCCAAGTGTGTTGAGATAATTATCAGAAGTAATAGCAAAATGAAACTACCTAAATTGCCAGCATCTCCATGTATCTGTCATTCAAGTTTTCAATCACTGCAGTTTCAATTTCAATTTTTATCATAATTATTGTCCATTATAGTAACTGCATTAAGCCATGCAGGTAACCTGCACAAACCTTAATTGTTTCACAGTAGTAATTAATGTTTAACTACCTGCTTGTCTATATATTCATTGTTTGTACTTTTCCTACATGAGAATATTCTTTGGATTGCAGAGTTAGAAAGGCAACGCATAATTTGTCTCTTTAGATCAAAGGACTGAAGTGTGACAATGTGGTCAGAACATTGTACAAGGAAGCACAGACATATAATGATATTTTTTGACCTCACCTTTCTCCCAGTAGAGTAAGCCTTATAAAACCGGTTTCATTTTAAAAACAGTCCTAGCAGAGGCTCAAACTCTTCTCCAAAGGTCTATGCCATTTAGAACTTATAAAATTCTAGATTCAAATGGAGAAATATAATCTACACAAAGTCTTCCATCATCTGTAAAATGCAACAGATCAAATGTTTGCCTCATTGATAAAATTAGTAATTTCACTAAACATTACAAACTCAATGTTAGCAACTGATTTAAACAAACCAAACCATCTAAGACTTTGTGTAGACTTCATTTCCCTATTTGCATTGAGAATGCTGCTGAAATTTACAAATTTTAAATAGCATATTCCACTGATGAAGAGTTTGAGACCCTTCTAGAGCTGTGTTTAAAACAAAATATTATTTATACAGTGAACATATTTCAACACAGTGCAACAAATCCGTTATAATTTCCTATTAGGAAATGAGAAACTTTAAACAGTAGTACATAGCCTGTATTTTTTTTTCTCTTTCAGAATTAAATAACATAATGAAATTCCATGCCAGAAAAATTAAAGGAATTTCAGTGCTGTTAACTTAAAAACCAAATAGGTTCTATTGAGATTTTTAATTAAGCAGTATTCAATGTTTGGAAAGTCCAGGAACGTAGTACTGTATGCATCAACCAACTCTTTTTTCTAGGCACTACATTATTACCTGAATGCACTACAGGAATTTTTAGTCATAAAAAATTTTAGGAAAAAGTCTGACCAAAGGATCAATACTGAGAGAAAAAAAGAATAAAAATACTTTATTTCTTTTTTTAATTCTAGAGATGTTTAAGCAAAAATAGCTAACAGCTTGATAATTATTTGATAATCACTGAATATTAAATTGGTGGTCAGAAGCTTTCACATTAATTGTCATGGGAAATAAGATATATCATCAAGAATAAAAAATACCTAAAAGAGCTATTACAGATGCAATCCTGCACATTTTCCACAATTTTCAGACTGTGATAAACCAGTATATTAACAACCCACCACTTTGTAGAGAACACCTGTCCAACTTCCAGTGACAGCTGATGCATCTTAGTGGTCATTAACTTCCATCAAATAGCCAAGAACATTTTATCTAGTTTTTTTGTATCTTTATTTTCCTGTGTACTATTGCCTTCTAGGTTCCAGGTTTCTCTGTAACATTCAGTTTTTCAGAATTGTCAATTTTCATTAACAGATTACAATCATAGTTCAGTGATCTGAAATTATATTAAAGACCTCCTAATGTAAAATAAAAGCCCATATGAATGATTAGAAAACCCCCAAAACAACCAACCCACAAACAGATTTTTTTGTATTACTGACTGTGTACCAACTGATTTTTTGCGATCTTGATGTTCTTGCTGTCTGTAAAATAGCGATAGAACCAGAAAGATGAGCTAATGTATCTTCCAACAATGTATTTGTTTCCTACTTCAGTCTTCTGAATGTTATTAGATAGAGAGGTCATCCCTTCCAGAGCAGGGGGATAAATATATTTACAACTTGTCAGTAGTTGTCTCATCTCTAAGAAGCTGGGTGAGCCTAAAGGCAAGACACACAGTGATAAAGTATATGATGTAACAAGAAATACAGGATTCTCAACATGAGGAAAAAAATGACATTTTAAGGATAGTTAAGAAAGAGAAACTCTTATTACTCACATAAATTAATCCCAGTAAGTAGCATAAGGAAATATATTATTTTCAAGATTGCTTTGCTTAGGCTGTTCTATTTCAATCTCAACAACACAAATCTGTCTCTTACCTCTTTCTGTTATCATGCCTCAGTTATTGTTCCCTACTGTTTTAACTCTGACTAGCAAACTGTAGCTTCTGCGTTCTTCCAACTTCTGTCAGTGCTGCCACTCTCCTAAACCAAGTGACTCTCTCCAATTCTCTGGCATCCTTGTTGATTCCTGTCCCTTGCATGGCTCCCAGTCCTACTCTACTCACTCACTCTGTTCTTGACTATAAAATCATCTTCTCAGTTGTGTGGAACCTGTTTTTGAGACAGAAATGCTACATTTGTAATAGAAAGTGGCTTAACTTTCACTTTTTAAATATGAAGTGGCAGGATACCTCCTGCCTTATATATTAGCTTTCATATATGCAATACATATTCTATACTCTTGCAGTATAGGTCCTGTTTATATTATTTCTTTCTTATTTAACAGTTAGAAGATGTTCAGTTCAGTTTTCAGCAGGCCTGAATTTTGCAAAGATTTGTAGCAAAGTCCAACTCAACAAAACTGCACTTCCAGAAGAGGTGGCTTCACTTTCATGGGGATCATTTTACTGGAATTAGCACTCACTATCTTGGAGAAGACACATTCATGGAAAAACCCAAAGAAGGAAAAAATGAACAAGCTGCTTCTTAGATCTCTCTCTGTGAAAGGCAGAAAATAGTGTATTTGTCATTCCTTGTTGGCACTAAAAATATTTTATAATTTATCGTATCAACTGGCTAGAACATACCTTAGGACTTCCATCCCTTGAGGGAAAAAAAAATTTATTCAATCTCCTTCAAGACTCATCACGTTAGTTAAGCCATGTCATTGTGATGGCTAACAGCCAAATTTCTGTCCCAATCATACACTTGGAAGTGTAATGATGATGGATCTGCTGTGTAATTCACCCACAAACTATTTATCTATTGTGATAATTGTGAATGCAAATAATACTATCTTCAAAGACAGAGATGCATAGTTTTCCTCACTCCTGTCTCAAAGATCACAGAAGCTAATTCCGTGGACAACAAATAATCAAAGATTGTGTGATTACATGTGCAAAACTTTTGATAACTTTGCCTGGTGCAGAAAACTTGTGTCTATTTCAAATGACAGAATAAAAGAGATGAGGAAAAGGTGCAGCTGTTTATTTCATAAGCAAATCTATAATTAAATGCAATTAAGGATTTAAGCTAATATGAATTAGCTCTAATATTAACTGTCGCAAAGCCTTAGCCCAGTTAATATCTGAACAGCAACTGCCATTATCTACAGATCACTATTGATGTGATTAACATATCAATAACTTGTGCTAAAATTGCCAGAGAGGATTAGTTAAATGATACAATTGTTCCATCTTCCATTTTTGGTTCTGTTGTTCCTCCAAGTAGACTTAAGAGAGCAAAAGGAAGGAGTTTAATTTAGGACAAAATCTATGGTTATAGAAAGTAAACCTCATGTGTAATATAAAAAGTGCATCATACATACCAAAATCTCTTGATTTTACATACACCTCTTCAACCTTTCAGTGTTTACAAAATAACTCTTTCTGAGTAGATTCAGTTCATCATATAGACCATACTCCAAAAATGCTCCAAAGTCTTGAGGCAGCTAGTCAAAACAGAGTCCACCCATACACTGATACATCTCTTCAAAATCAAGACCAAATTCTTCATGCATTGAGATTGTCTTCATGATGGTTTCCAACTTGTTTTTGACTCCACAATTGCAAAGATAACTTCTTCAGATTCCAACAACAAATTCTGGCTCATCACATATGGGGGACAGCCTGACGTAGAGCAGCAAAACTCCTCTTACCATTCTATAATGTATTCATGCACCCAGAGCTGGCTACCAATGCTCCTTTACCAGCTATGAAAAGTCAGTCTTAAACCTGACCACAATTGGCACTTTAACTCACATTGCAGGCAACCAAGAGCTTTATAAATAAAACATCACTCAAAGCCATTTAGACCTGATCATTAGAGGATCAAATCACCATCTACTTCATTCATGTCAATAAGGAGTAGGGGAAGTCAATAGAAATTCATTGTATTGACTTACATTTCTGTATCCAATTATTTATCTTTTCATTCTGGGACTGCATGGCTGTGTATGTCTGACAGGAATATTACTTACAATGACTGGGGGAGGGTGGGCATGGAGGGCAGGAAATACACATTGCTTAGTGTTTTAGAAATCTGCTTTTGCTTTTGATGCTCCTAAGATACTAACCCAACAGACTCACAAGTGTGCTATTCCTTCTTAATTTAGAAAATGCTCACTTTTGATGGCTGTGCCTGGAGCAAGTTTTCCCTTGATTTAAAAATCATGTCTCTTACTTCAGGAAGAAGTAATTAACAGACAGCACAAAATAATACAAAGTTCACATCATCTCTTAGACCAGTTTATTCTCATCATGCACAGTTAAATTACACAGTACCACACCATTTTCCATACCAACTAACTTGAAATTTTTAAAAGACATTATTTCTTTCCCAACATCAATATAATATTAGCAAAAACAAAACAAAACAAAAAAATCAACAAAACAAACCACAACAAGATGGAAAACAAGCAGATTCTTATGCCAGTTCAAAAATAATTTTCCCTTTCCAAGATTATTGCTCTTCCCTCTTTTGACAATGACTATTGTTAAACATTTTCTCCCAGGGCCGAGAAAAGTAATTGCAAGTTGCATGTCAATCCCATTTTCATTTCTTTAAATGTATCTTTTAAAGTATGTCTCGCACAGTAAGCAAACACCACTGAGTAAGTGTGGTGGTGCATTCCCCCTGCTGCTCTCCCTCAGGCAGCACTCTGATCTCAGAAATGCTCATCAGGCCTCAGCCCTGACAAACAGCACCTGCACTAAGCTCCTCTTGAGATTATCAGAAACACTGTCCGCTCCCAGGAACTGCTGCTGTCTAGCACAAACCATCTTGGAAACTTATTTTTCTTGTCTGAATAATAACCTAAGTGGAACAGCATATTTGTAACTAAAGAAAGTTACTGATGCAAATTGTAGCCACAATGGAAGATTATTCTGATTTAAGCCAATTCTCTTGTGACCTTAGAAACAGTGGTCCTAAGTAGACTGTTCCTTTGAGAAGAAATTTCTTCACAGAAGATGTTGTTGTTAGACATTGGACTGAACTGCCCAGGGAGGTAGTGGTGTCACCACCCCTGAAGGTGTTCAAGAAATGGATGGACATGGCACTTTGTGACTAGTAGACAAGGTGGTGATCAGCCAAAGGTTGAACTTGATGACCTAAGAGGTCTTTTGCAACTTCATAAATGATTCTGAGCTCTCCTGGCCCCCACTGGACTGCGATCAGCATCTTCCCCTGCGTGGGGCACCTCTCAGGGTCAGCAAACTCTCAATTTTGCTACCCTCGGAGGACCAGCGAACAACAACAATGGATCCTGGGCTGATACCCCCACTCGTCAAGGCTCAACCCTTCATCTGTTGAGAGGATGCAAAAGCATCCGATGTGAGTACTTCCCTAAACCTGAGGGGAGTTTTTCACTAGTAATTATCTTGCACATAATCCTTCAGGTCTGCATGCATGCAAGTGTGAATAAGTTAAAGCAACTGTACTATGAATGTTAGTCTCTTAGATTGTTAATTAATTTAGACTTGCAAATAAGTTAGGCCTGAAGTAAATTACTGTTGTGCTTTTAGTAAATTCCATAGAATCCTTTGATAGATTGTTTAAATATCAATTAAGTGCTGTTAAATTTAAGTGTTGTTAAAATCTTTAGGCCTAGTCCATTGGTGAAGTCTGGGCCAAGTAGTCTAGTCTGAATCTTGTGACTCTATGGAAGTGTCTCCTTTAGTCCTTTTTATCCTTAACCCTTTCCTATCCTTACCCTTTCTTCATCCCCAGTCTATACATAGGTCATTTTTGGTTGATTTAGTTTTAGGCTGATTGATTTTAGGTTCTAGTACAATTTTTCTCTGTGTGCTTTAACCATCTAGTAAGTAGAATGAATCTGGTCAATGAACTTGGCTGCACTTCCACTTAAATATAAAACCTGCTTTGGCCAATACCTTTGCTGGTGATTCTTTGAGTGACCTAAAACACTCATTTGCAACAGTAAGCTGGTAATCATGAGCATTTTCTCTCCACTCTAGGCTACAGATTTATAAAGAGTTGGCTTCACATAGAAGGTGCAATATTATGTATGTACGTACAAGAGTTATATATGTTTACATAGACACATATACATATACACATGAAAATAGATGTATTCACTAAAATTGATTCTGAGATATGAAAACATTTACACATGTGACCTATGAATGTTTTTAAAAATCCCACCATGATGGAAATACATACTTGCCTTTATAATCGATCACATACTTCCAAAATTTAATGTTATGTGTGGAAAAAAGCCCATACGGTTGAAGAAACCAGAGAGTTAATGAACTTTCCATTACAGGAAAGCAAACTGAAAACAACCAAGAAAAAACATATCAAAAATATGTAAAAATTTGTCTATTCATAATAACTTTTAATTTAGCACTTGATCTAAAATTATTCAAAGGAAATTGAGTAACTAAGATATATACAATTAGTAATCTAACAGCAAAAGTACAGGTAAAATTTTAAAGGCTGTATAAGGTAGAAACTCTCTTTCACACTGACTGAAATAGGATCAAAGTGGGAAATAGATAATACACAAGAAGGGACAGGAAAGTACTAGACTGATGATACTCTTACAGTTTAACTTCTTTTAAGAAAACATCTTACAGTCTAACTTAAAATTAAAGAATACAGCTTTAAAAGACAGTAACAACATATCCACTTCTAATGACGTGAAACAATTCAATATCAAATATTCAGAAGACATGCCTGAATAAAGAAAAATTTGGCATTCACTGTATTTAACACAAAAGACAAAGAATTTTGATGAATTTGCCCAGAGAAGCTGTGGATGCCCCATCCCTGGAAGTGTTGAAGGCCAGGCTGGATAGGGCTTTGAGCAACCTGCTCTAGTGGAACATGTCCCTGTCCATGGCAGGGGGTTTGGAATGAGGTGGTTTTCTTTAAAGTCTCTTCCAACCCAAAGCATTCTATGATTCTCTGGTTCTATGAAATTGTAGCAAACATACTGAGACCAAAGATAAGGTTGTTGGGCAAGACCATCAAAGTAGCACAGTTTAGGCAAAAATAAAATACAGTCTACACTTGCTACAACAGCTAGTTTAAACTGTCGTGATTTCAGAGATTGTCCCTCAGTTAAAAGGTAGACTGCACACTATTTTTGTAGGGGCAGTAAAATAAGTGGATAGATCAGTATCCAGCTGTGGATAGCACATTGAGAATTAGTCCCAAGTTATGCAGTTTAAAGTCAAATGCTAAACTAAGAAAGAAACAACAAATTAGAAAATATGGTTTAACCTTCACCTCACACGTGTTTCCAGGCATCATCATATTCTGTATTTAGCTCCGATCATAAATGGATTTCTGAGTCATGGTGATGCAATAAACAGTAATTACTAGCAATAACCATAAATTACAATGTATAAGTTTCTACTTCATTTAAACATATAATCTGCCTATGCAAGCCACAAAAGGACCACACCTGTCACAAATTAGATCCAGCATATTGATCATAATGTCAGGTCAGACTGGTTCCTAATGATTTAGCAGCTGGCATTTTGTTGCAATGACTACTGTTTTGTGTCCCAGCATTTGATGTTATTTTCTTTAAAAAATAAGCATAAAACAGATCTACCATAAAGTGAATTAAATAACAAACAAGATCATAAATTAGAGGTAAAAAATCTACAATGCAAAAAGACAGAATTTCATATTTACCCAATTTGAAATTGTAAATAAAAAAATACTAAGTTGTGTAAGAACAGAAGTAAAACTGTTCACAATAAGAAAAAATTTCCCGGGTTTACAGCTTGATTGAAAGTAAATCTTCGAATTTAGTGTTACAGTACTCTAGCCAAAATACGAGTGGAAAATATAAATACTTTAAGCACATTACACTATATCTCAAAAATCAATTATCATATATCTGTTCTGGGCAGAAGCTGTAGCAGTATAAACAGGTATCTTACTGGGGCATGAAAAACAGGGTCACATTAAGCCTCTAAGTCCGTGTGACTGGGATATGGATATGGCAAATGTAGTCATCTTTCCGTTAAAATAACCCATCATGAAATCCTTTCTTCGATTTTTAGGTTGCTGACATTTTAAGGGTTGAGCAAGGAAATATATCAATGTTCTCCAGCTAAACAAATAGACCCCACTTTCTTTAACTCTCTTTTCTCTCTTAATTTTCTTACTGCTTATGAATGGACCCTGAACTAAAAAGCCTGTGCTTCCTCTATTTTATTATTCTACAGATTTTTTTTCCACAGCTTCAAACCTAAGAATCTAGTGAAATGGTGTTTCCTCCCCTCCCCACTCTCTCAAATTAATCAGAACCTCTTCCTCTAATTTGCTCATATTCAGGTTTACTAGTCATTGCTTATATTCTCTGGGAAAGTGGCATTCCTATTCTATAAGGCACAGCCTATCCAGAAAAACTGCTTTAATGAGAATTCCTTCAATAACAGTTGTGTAATCTCTATACAGAACCTGATTATTAATGATTTTATCTTACTGCTTTACATACTTTCTGGCTTGAAGGTGTTGGAATATATCCAAGCTTTCAGTGTGCCAGCAATACACAATGCATGTGTTTCATGTTACATAACGAAAGTGTTTATCATATATCAGTAGTTTTTGAGAACACCGGGTCCACTAAAGCATTTGCTAGCAAATTTCTGTTTATCTTAACAAAATTGCAACTGTGATATACCTGTCTTTTTCACTTGTCAGTAATGACAATATTTCACAAAATCATAAGGATAACATTTTAGGGCCCTAAGCTTATCTTCTTTGATCACCAAGTTGAACTGCACATAATTTTTTCCCCATAAATAATTTTTTTCTGTCTGCTGTAGATCAGTAGACTCTTAAAGAGCTGCTGACAGGATTTGCTAGACTTTATAATTCTAAGGCAATATTATTTCCCTTAAACTCACACATTGTCTTCTTTCTTTTGTGAGGTATCCTACATATTTAGATTAGGAATTTTATTTAGATTGCCAAGACCTGATGCAAAACTCATTATAACATCACAGAATTACAGAATCATGAAGGCTGGAAGAGATCTTAAAGATTATCCAGTCCAACTGTCAATGCAGCACCACCATAATCATCCCAAATGCCATATCCCCAAATGATATCCAAGCCTACGAAGCCATATCCAGGTGCCTCTAATACAAAACCTTTGTGGAACACAAATGAGTTTTACAGACTGATTACCATATGTAAGAATTTTCCATCTTCTAGTATTTCTGAAATATGAAAAATATATATGAAAAGAAATGGAATCTCAACTGAGTAAAGCAGAAAAAAAATCCTCTCTTCAGTGAGGAAATAGACAACCTAGAGAGATGAAGGATAGCTGAAAGAAATGTGAAGGACAATGAGCAGGTCTTGCATAAGAGAAAACAAAATCTGGTAGAATAAAGCTAATATGCTTCCTGAATACTTTCAAGCTCACACAAACAGTTGTCAATAAAAATTATAGTAATATCACATGAATAAGAAGAAGGAAGACAGGATCATAACAGAAAGCACAGACTGGAAGAATATTAGTAAGATTCAAATAGGGTCTGAAATAGAACTTTTTAAAGAAGTATAGTGGCTTTTTTACTTTTCTTATTTTTAGCAATTTTGCTCTTTCACACAACAGGGTTTAAATTAATACCTCATTTATTTCTGAAACACTATTCCAGAGAATTACAATTACAGCATTAAGAATGTAAACAGAATATATATGGAATATACACTATACCTGATTATCTAAAATATAAGTATAAATGAAATGTGCAAAAGGAATAATGTGACATAGTATCTACAGATCTCTTAAAAACATCTTGATCCATACAAGGGTAATGCACGCAAAAGAAGAAATTAAACAATTCAGAATTTTGCCCTCTCTCTCTGTTTCTCCCTTTTTATATAATTTATGCTTCAGCTCTGAAAATGAGCACAGAAAGTTAGACAAGTTTTTCAATTACATGAAAATAGTCCAAAGTCCAAATTACGTGACAAGAACCAGCAAGACAGGTTCAGCATCACATTGTGGCTAAAGAGGACAACTGTAACTTTCTCATCAGGGTAACTGGTAAGCGGTAAGCAGCAACGTCTTCCGACAGGGTTAATTTTTGAAAAAATCAAATATGGATCAGCATTACAAATGGGCATAAATTTCTAAATTGTATGCTTAAAGGTTATGGCACTATACCTTAGCCCAGACTGCTATGTAGTGAGCAGGCAAGTGAACTCAAAATAGATTAACAGAATTCTATAAGAATTTCTTCTAAGCATTATTATTTGTTTTACATCTCTACCTCATGTATTTTAGTGGTTATGACTGAAGACACATTTGGATTAAAATCAAAATGTTCCTCAAATCCAAACTGTTTTTTCCTTTAAGTAACATAAATATCTCCAAATATCTCTTGCCAAACTGTAATTACAGTTAACTAATTCCTTATACAGACTTGACATCTCCATTATTTAGTAATTACATCATTTACGCTTCCATTATTTGTCTTGAATTTACAGTTTAACACCTTGCAAAACATGCATTTTTTTCTGCTGGTTAAATTCCACATTGCAATTTATGGCATCATAAAGCATGGCTGAACCACACCAGCATTCTCTGAACACTCTAAGGGATCCTCCCTGAAAATGAATGATCAACAATAAAGTCTTCTCCACTAATGAGGATATGTTCATCATAGAGGAAACAAAAGCTAGAGAGATAAAGGGAAAAAACTAACCAAATGTAAAAGTTTCTGTTTTGTAATTCAGATACAGAGTATAATAAATTACTAGGTTCAACAAAACAAGAAGCTACAAAAACTGTACCTTTAGCAGCTGCTGTTCTGCGTGCTGACATGTTATACACAGGATGGAAATACCACTTTACGCTTACACAAAGGTTGGAGTAGCTCACAAATACAGAAGTGATGGGGACAATAGAAACAAATGATCTGAATATAAAAAACTATCATGAGGAAATCAATGTTACTTCTTATGTTTCAAAAAAAGTAAGCCAGAGATATTTATTAAAACTGCTATACTCATTCTCTTCCTTTTGCAAAAACAAACCCATGTGTGACAAGTCCAAAAGTTGGATAGGATAGGATAGGATAGGATAGGATAGGATAGGATAGGATAGGATAGGATAGGATAACAGAAAAGAACAGAATAGAGTGTTTCAGTTTGAAGGGACCCACAAAATGTTTAAAGAATTTGTATTTATATAGTCACTTAAGTTTCAACAATGTCATGCTGGAAGAAAATCATCATTAAAACAGTGAATTACATTTAAAATTGAGGGAAATTAAATAAGTATTTTATTTTTATTATAATAAGTAACATTATGGGAAAGAAACTACACTGCAGCAGTAAGAAAACAATCACTTTTTTTTTATGTTAATCATTTGAAACAATGAACACAGTGTTTGCAAAAAGGCTTTCAAAATCACTGCATGTTTTAAAAATATATTTAAAAGCATACACACATGTGCTTGCACACCCATACACAATCTACACCTGATTTTTGCTATGAATCTTCATTTATTTGCATTTCAGTTATATTTGACATTCTATGTCTGGTTCTTCTCTTACCACAGAAACAAAACTGTTAAAAACACTCATTAAAAGGGATTGTTGAACAGATATTCCCTAGGCAGCTAATCACAAGAAGCAGCTGTGTAATTCCATAAATAGAATTATGTGCATCTTAGATTCCATGTATCATATAATGCAGTTTACTATTAAATTTTACTTACACAACCCATAAAAAAATACGGGATTAATTTGATGCCATATTAGCTATAAAGTCTGTCGGTACGCTTATTTCTTGTTTCAAAACTAAAACTACTTTTCTGTGCTGCTTTTCCTGGCCCATTTAATCAATATCATGCGTTAATCTGTTTAAAAAATAATTCAAACTGACGGACAGAATTTATTTGATTTAAAATAACATAAATTGCACTTGCCTTTCATAGGCTTGGGCCTTTTCTTATTCCAAATATGATGAGAAAGAATTACATGCTCATAGAAACCAAAAATGCACACCTAAATCTCAGAAAGACACCTTTCTCTAAGTAGAGGATGAGGACAATTCTGTTCCTATAAGATTCTTCCGATGTGTGCAGAATGTATCAATCATGTGTCTGCAGCAGGTATCAGCTTTTATGAAAGAATTTTTTGCTGTTATCCAATGGTAAACTGATCAAAAGAAAGATTAAAATGATTTAATTTGCATATTTTATTAATTACTATGCAAGAGAATTCTTGCCACAGAAAATGTGAATATCTTAATTTTTAGAATGAAAAAGAAAGAAGAATTTATTAAACTATTATGAACAGCAAGAATTCTATTCAAGGCTATAGTAAATCTTAAAATCCTCTACTGAACAGAATTTTGAATGAGGAAGAAATTCTACCAGCTGTTTGTGTAAGAAAACATCCAATACCAGTAGGTACACTCTATTGTAACTGCAGCTGAAATAGCTGTTTTGAATAGTGCAGCCTGAGCATCTGTATCTGATATTCCAAAGAGAAGCAACAGTATGGTGAGAGGTATAAAAAGACAAAGGGCAGAATGAGCTTCGCTATGAGAAACCACCAGTGAAAAGAAGAAAGAGTCACCTCTTTATTGACACTGAAGTCTACCTGAGCATATATCCAGATTAATGATACTTCAAATTCAGTAAGGTTTCCAGAAGAGGCAGGAAGAAAAGAGTGCATTCTGAGTATTGTTAATGATTCATTCTGACAAATGCTGCTCCTATGCTGCTAAAGAAGAACTTGTAATTGATATAATATCTTTGTGAGCACTCATTCTGTGTAAAAAGATAAACACACTGACAAGTACCTGATCTTATGGTGAGAGAACAGTCTCTGAAACCCAAGAGCAAAGCAAGATGTGCTGGGCTTCGAACATATATTGTGTAAGATGAGTTAGAACATACACCATATGTTCGGAATAATGCACAATATACATATATCTTCAAATCTGCATATATACACAGGCATAATTATGCAGATTTGAAGCTTTATGATCATTGGCTTCCCAAAGTACTTTGGGAAACAGATATTCTGTCTAGTCATAAGGGATTTTTAGCTGTTTTTTTAAAGCTACTGTGTCCACCAACTGCTCTTGTGTATGCTTGACAGCCCAACCATGATTTTCTTTGGTTTTAATTTTAAATCACATTCATACAACATTTTTCTGGGATGAAGCAGGACATCTACCATCTCTCTGGGGAAGGAATTTCAAAACTGTAATCTGCAAAGACACTAAGCTGTCCAGATGGCAGGTGCTAAATATCCATACCCCAAAGAGCTTACAAAGTACTTGCACAAAAGGAACAGCTGAAGGGGTTTTGGCCTACCGCTCTCCACATGACTTAAATGTAGAAAAGGGATGAATTTTTGCCATTGAATCTGAAGAGCAATTCTAACAGTTTTTACCATCACTCTGGAGAATAAAAAGGAAATTATTAGAGTTGCTACATAAAACATCATTCAGAATGTGCATAAATTACTTTCAAAAGAAAATGCATGTATGAGCCTTGGTAGGACAGAAGAGTTAGGGCAGTAGATGAAAAGGAGAAGAAAGACACATCATCAAATGTGAAGACCTGAGGAATGTGAAGAAGGAATAAACGGAAATATATGGGTAAGAATAATTCTGATTGCAGGAGAGAATAAGAATCAACAGAGCAAAAAGAGCTGGAAATGGGAATAAGTGGTAGGACAGCTGCAGAAAATCAGAGGCAGAGTAGCACACTCTTTTAGAGTGGTTTACTACTGGTTCAATCATAGAATTTTCTAAATTGTTACATGATTTGAAGTGATCCATCAGCAGTAGTAAGGCAGTCAATGCTTCACCTCACAAGTTGCTAAATTTCTGTCATTTGTTTAAAATACCTATTTGTGCCACAACTTAAAGCATGAACAATTGGATGGCTTTTTTTTGCGTCTATCATTAGGGCCTGTATTCAGTCATTCTATGTTAAATTAAATTTTTTAATAGAATTTTACTTCTTTAAGGCAGACTGTTTATTCCTGTTTAAATCTTCTAGTCAGAGCACATGTAATCAAATAAGAAACTGCTTATGAATAATTCAAGGATTTTGTTTAAATTGTATTTCAGCAGCCATTAAGCAGAAGCACAATACTATCCCTGTCATTATCAACAACTCCTACGCTCAAGAAGAAAAGAAAACATCTATTGGATCAAGAATAAAAGAAAACATCTACTGGAATCAGCCTGAGAGCAAAATTATTCTGGCATAAGAGGAGAGAAATGAGCAGCTTGAAAGAAGAATCATTACCGCAGAAAAGAAGTTATATTCTGTGTACTAGCATTATCATGCCATGATGTATCATTAATATTTTGTTAAAAGAAGCAACAGGGCATGTTAGCCCATAGTCTGTCCTTTGTCTAGCTACATGAAAATCACTTTGATTTTAACTATTTACATCATCAGTTTTACCCTAATTAGCTAAGTACTGTGGATTAAAGAATGATTTTGAAAACCTGATGTTCTACCAGGAACACTTCCAATGTACAGCATGCTTGACCAGTGTTCTCATTCAACATAATGAGAAAGAACAACTATCCAAGGCTTTTAAGTGCTGGCATTCACTGCAAGAACACTAGCCAAATTCCAGATCACTTGGTTACATTATGCTTACTTGCATTCCTTCTCTACTCCAAAAACAGACACAATATTCTTATTTTTATACTTCAAAAACATAACTGAACAGAATTGTTAATACACAATAGCCATACTATTTCTGAAAGAAAAAGCAGTTCCATTTCAGTAACCTCCAAGAGGATTCCAGTTACATTGCAGACATTCTTTAAAAATGCTAGACAAAAGCTACAGTAAAAGAATGTAAGACAAATGGTGCACAGTTAATGACCATTTATTGAATGATAAAGATAAAATAATAGCTGATGAGGCCTTGAGACTATTCTAAGTACTACTCAAAATATTTTAGACCATTGTATATAAAGTAATCCATCCATAAAATTATATACTTAGAATTTGTAGCTGCCTAGAAAAATCTGATTTATTACCTTGATTTGTATCTTGCAGAAATACTATGCTAGAAAAGGAACTAAACTGTGCATGACAAAAATGAACCATCTGAACTTTACTTACTACTTTGCTGCCTTCTTTTTTTTTTTTAACAGCCAACTAGAGAGAGCTTCCATTCACGTACACCAAGCACACAACAATTCTATATATAAAAGAATGACTACAAGAAAAATGTTCACATAATTTTAGTTCTAACTGTATTATGACATAGACGTGTGTGGATGTGTTTAATTACTGGGGTTGACTTAACCCATTTTGGACAGTGTGTTTTACATACAATTTCCTAAGGCAGAGAAATAGTAACTCAGAATTTCAGGGCTCTGTTTAAGCCATAGAAATAAGGCAGTTTTTATTGCCTAGATCCTCTTTGTTCATGCCTAAGAGAGCCCTCTTCTTGGCTACCTACATCTACCAGCCACATTCCTCGATGAATCTTTATTCAGTTCCAGCCTCTAATCATCTTTTTTTTTGCCCCTTGCCTACTGCTTTGCCAACTACTCCTATTATCCCATTAAGGATGCACGGAATCCTCAACCTGAAATATCCAACTTTCTGATAGAAAAAAATTACCATACAGGAAAGAAAGTGGCAATAAACCCAAAAATAAACTATTAAGAAGAATGAGATGTTCAGAAATGGGTAATGAAATTCAATAGCATCACAGCAACATCTTCAAAATAAAAATGTCCTGAATTTTTCATTCCTTTGTTTCACACACTTGTTTAAAGCTGTATCTACATGTCAGTCTCCATTTTCCCCGTAATTTACTGTGTCCTTAAGACATGTATGTATTCATTATTCAGAGATGTTCTAAGGAGCTTACTACTTCCCTTTATTTTGCATATGTGAATTTCCAATCTGTCAGGAAGTTTGGTTTTTTATTTCCATCTTTACACTCAGCTTTTACTGTTTTGATGCTTTATATATAGTGTCCATTTGCTCTTCAAATGTCTACTTTAAAGCTACAAAATCCCTCTAAAAACTTTCAATGAAAGTTAGTAGTGGCTTTTCAAAAGAACAAACAAACAAACAAACAAACAAAAACCAAACCAACCCCCCTCTCCTTTAGTAAGTCTCTAAGCAGTATCACAAATTAAGCCAAACAGCCTCTGTATTTCAAATGGTATTCAATACCATATGCCACTATCCACCGTAGTGGACTGTAATTCCTGCCAAACACATCATACTGGAGATACTGGATCCTCACTTGAAGCTGAAGAATCCTTCAGACCTTGACTTAAATGTGCAATTGCTATAACTGAACTAAACGGAACCATATTATCTCGGATGCAACAAGCAAGTTATGGATCTCGCTTAAGAAGATCAAATTATCTTCTTCCTTACTTGGTTACCACTATGGAAAAGAATCAAAACAGCAGTCAGCCATACAACTACACTTGTTCCTCACACTGGAAGCATTTTATTCTCTCTTCATAGTGCCAGAACTTCTCTTCAGTTCTCTTGCCTTCATCTTGCCCAGTAATTTACTGAGATTTATTCAAACTGAACCTACATACTAATAATGCATTTTGCAGTACAGAAAACAATGCACCCAGTTACAATATTTTCCTGCACACAGCATACCTGTAACTTTCCAGACTTCATCACATATTCTGATCAATATTTGAACACAGATGACACACTTGTTTAAAATATAAAGAGATTATTTCAGCAGGATATGCAGATTTTGCATCTATGTTTTATGTAGCCACATTAGTATTGCCAAGTGTTTGTTCTGCAGCTACTTGGAGTGGAGGACTTTTTTTTTACAGAACAGGTACAGCAGACTCACACCCTAGCATTCTTTGTGCAGGTAATAAAAAGATTAGAATATGACATAGGAACCACTGTTCTCCAGAGACACAACCCCACAACCAGAATTGAGAGAAAATAAAGATGGGAAGCAAATATTAATATAAAATGCATCTATTATACTGCTATTGGAAGCAAGATAGCACTTGAACCATCAGTTCAACCTGCAAGTCAGATGCTTAATGTTCTTGTGTAAAAATAACAGAACAGCTAGATCACTGAAAAAACCAAATGAGCAGAGGAAGCTGTCTCAAAATACACAAAACAATGCAATTCTTCACATAATGAAGGATAATCTAATTTTTTCATACAGAGCTAGGTTAAGTTATGGAATTCCTTACCACAGACCACTGTCAATACTAAACATTTACAGAGATTCAGAACAGTCTGCACGTGTTCATGGAAGGAAAAGTTAATTGTACTAGTTTATGTGTAAAGTCCTTCACTGCCTTCAATAGTGGTAGGGAGAAAGTTCTGTATGGCAACATAGTACGTGCTAACAGGTCTTGGCATATGATTTCTAATAATTTCTTCCCCAAAATGTTATGGATTGTTGTCAGAGACAGGAGACCGGACTAGACAAACATGGGGTCTGACTCCATAGAACTGCTGTCTTGTGGCAACAGCGAAAACCAAGCTGGGAGTCAGGACAGGCTCCCAGAGCAGTGCTGTTCTAAGAGCTGGTATAGGCCGTGGAGCTGAGAGATGCATCCAGCAAGCAGCTGTGCAAATGTGTGCTAAGCACAAACCTCAAGATCACAATGTTTTCATTTAGAGCTTGACCATTGTTTGTCCTCAGTATAGACATGAGGACACAGAGGAAACCAGAGCAGAGTATCTGTGAAGGATGAATATAGTCAAAACCAAGTTTGATAGAGGACATGATCATTTGATCATGCCAGAGTGGGTGAATACCGTGAGATTAGCTCAGGTGGTAAGAGCATAATAATGCAAGGTTGCAGGTTCAGTCCCCATATGGGCTATTTGCTCAAGAGTTGATGATTCTTGTGGATCCCTTCCAATAACAATAAGTAAAAAGAATAATATACTAGAGAGGGAAAAGTGAAAAGAAGCCCTAGGAGGAGTAGAGGCTATTTAGCCTCTTTGTAACTTCCCAAGAAAGAGAAAAAACAAGTGAACAACATAAAATTACCAAAAAAAATTATACTTAAATATGTTTATAAACAGTCTTGTTGAGGTAGCAACAAACAAATTTTGGTACACAAAAGGCAGCTCCTGAACCCACACATTCTTTAATTGCTCTGTATCAGTTTACTGCGATTACTGTCTGCACAGCTTCAATCTAAACAAAATTTAATTTGAGAATTCAGATACTGCTTCATCTGACTTTTCTTAATCTTAGATGTACGAAGTTGCAATAATTCCTCCCAATTAACTCCCCCTTCAGTTTATTATCTTGAACATTTAGAAGCCTTTTGATTGTCCTTTTGTGATAAACGCTTCAGTTTATTGAAAACCACTTTTAAAACTGGATTTTTGTCATTTTATTCTTTATGCATACGACTATTATGTCCATGTTATTCAAAAATAATGTGCAAAAAAACTGTAGGCTTAATTACATCTTAGATTTTTTGTTCTTTATACATGCAGTTTCTTTCCAGCGGGCAAAAGGAATGAAACATAACAGATAATCCCTGACACTTCCATTTCTGTGCTCAAGAGATTGCAGTCCGATGTCTTCTATCCCTTTGACTATTATAAATACAGCCTGTAAACAATTCTCTCCTTTTTCAAAGCAAGTCCACAGGAAGATGCATGAAGTTTAAAATAAAGAGTTTTAGGTGAATAATTCATATTCATTCCACAACCCCGTATTATTATCTAAAATCTGCATCATCCAAAGTACTGAGTCGTGTGAAAAATCAGTTTGGAATGTCCAGGATATTCCCAGTGGCATTCCTAGCAGAGAAGTAAAAAATTAAGAGCATAGCGAATTAACAACCTTATCATTTAAAAATACTGATGTTTTCAGCAAGGGTAGAATTAGGGAAACACTTACTTTATTTGTTGTCTGTAAGTATTTTCCTTTAAATGCTCTCTGGACTCAGCTTTCACAATGCAGAACACAGATAACCTTCCAAATTCTTAAATTCAGGGAAACAATGAAGTAAAATTTGATTAATACTTTATTACATCACTTCTCAAAATAAAGAAAGCTAGATTAAATTTGTTAAGGGTTAAAACAGACTTAGATGAAACAGTGAAACGTTACTGAAATTAAATATGAAATTCCACATTTCTCATAATTCTAACTTATCCGAATAAGATTTTATTATGTCATCTCAGCAGACAGAACAACTCATGTTAATTTTAAACAAAATCAGGTATGTAGAAATTCACTGAATATGATAAAGAACTTGAAGGAATACATTCCATTAAAAAAATATATCTAAAGACACAGGAAGTACCAGCTTTTCAAAGTCAGAGGTGATATGGAAAGAAGTTCTATACTTAATATAAATCAGTTCTGATTTGTATACTTTAAATCAACATAAACTTCTGTTAATGACTACTTGCAGCAACACTTAACTGTATATAAACATAAATACATATAGATTGATTTCTGGAGCCAAGGGGAAAATTCCATGAGGAAGCTAAAATACATTTGTTCTTTCCTCTCTGACATATCAGAAAAACACTCTGATAGTAGATTCACCCACTACAAATATTATCATAAAAATATTAAAAATTCGAGGTTTTTTTCTTCCCCTAAAATGTAATTTTATAACTTCAGATATATGTAAAGCTTTGAATTTTTAAAAGAATATAAATATTAATTTAAACATCTGTCCTAAAAGTACTTCCCCTCTCTTGAAGTTTACTTCATTAATTCATATGCCACTAATTTCACATCTACCTTTTCAAGATATATAAATACCTGATCAGTTATACAGTTATCTTTATTCTCAAAGATTTAATTTGATTTAAAGCACACCCTCTGTAAAAGTACACAGATTTAATCTGAGGAATTATTTTTGTTCTAGAGGAACAGAATCTGCAACATTCCAAATTATATGAACAGTTGATCGTTGCCACTTTTGAAAATTATGGTTAGCTTGTTGTCTGTTTGTCATTAGCCACTATATCCTCTTGTTCCTGCCTTTTGTAGGAAAAGTAATTCTTTGTAATTCTGTATTGAGCTGAAAGGTACTTGAAAACTTCAGTAGTTAAAATATCTTTTCCAGAAAAAAAAAAGAGGCCAATTTAAATACCCATAGTGTGCACTGCATCTTCCAGATGTAGTTCTCTTCTCTATGCTCTACAGTTTTTTTACACACGATTCGAATAGGAGCACTGGAACGACGCGTGGTTGCTTTAGTGTGATTGGAAAACAAAGATGACTTAATGCAAACAAAAGCTGAGCAAAGACAGTCTCGGCGAGGCACGCTTCAAAGCCGGCTCGGCTGCACACAAGCTGCTGTCTGGCACAGGGACGCTCCCGAGCCTCACACACCAACAGCGTTGCAGGAAAACACCCTTTTGGATGTGCAGCGCACATTGGGACTGTCAGAGCTCTTCTCGGCACTCCTTTGCTCTCCCTCCCCCTTTTCACAGGGCGCCAATACAGTAATGTGTGCCGTTATGAGAGCGGATTTGGCAAAATCACCCTGCATTAATTTATTTCTCCCGCCAGGCTGCATTTCGCAGAATCACAGAATCAATCGGGTTGGAAAAGATCTTTGAGATGATCGAGTCCAATCTATCACCGACCACCGCTATGACAAGCGGACCATGGCACTGAGTACCACGTCCAGACTCTGCTTAAGCTCCTCCAGGGACGGTGACTCCACCGGCTCCCTGGGCAGCCCGTTCCAGAGTCTAACCAAAGAAATTCCTCCTGAAGTCCAGCCTTGCACTCCGTGCCCCGCACCACCCGCACCAGCTCACGAGCCAACAAGTCACCGCGCCGCCGAGGTCGGGGCGGAACGGGGAAGTGGCTGCTTAAACACAAGTGGAACTCGCAGCCGGGGCAGGGAGCGCAGCCGCGGGGCAGTTCCGCGCTGCCAGCCCCGCGCGGCGCGGGGGCACCGG
>WBMZ01006149.1:3310-177976 GCA_013400975.1 Atrichornis clamosus
GGGCATGGGGGGAAGCGGGGGTTCCGCGGATGTTCCGCGGGCTGCCTCACAGAGCGCGGAGACTTTGGCACACTTTGACGCATCCCCCCGCGCACTCCCGGGCTGTGATTTGATTCCGCGGAGGGGAAACAATTTCCTAATAAATGTGTGAGCTGCGGGAGCGGCGCGGAGCGCCGGAGCCGCGGAGGCTTGTGAATGCTTTACTGTTTGCTAGTAAATCGGTTAGATGGAGGCTAGTTTAATTTTGTTGATAAATCGGTTCCGTTGGGGTGTGTTGGGGAGAGGGGGGGGTGTTGTTTCTTTGCTGATTTATTTTTAACCCGAGGTTGTACAAGCCACTGACAGTTTGGATAAATTAGCCAGGCTTCGCAGCCTTCTAATGAGAGGATATTATTTCAGCACCTCGAAAGGAGCGTGAAAAATGAGAGAGACTCCATCCGGAGGTGTCGGATCGATTCAGGATCAGGGTGTAAATTATATACAACTAAATATCTAACCGCTGATACAGCTGCTTAATACAGAGCTTAGAAATGCAACATTAAACAAAGATTATAAAACAGATCGACACCGCCCGGCTCGCCCGCAGACCGCAGGTCCTTCCCGGGCTGCCCCGGCCCCGGGACGACGGGGCCCCCACTCCGAACCCCCCGAGCTCCAACCTGCCCTTCTCCCTCCTGCGACCCAAAAAATTAGCCCCTTTTTGGAGGTGGGGGTGCGGGGAAGCCGCCTCGCAGCCGCCCGGAGAGGTCCCGGAAAGTACAACAATTTCCAACCTGCTCTAAATATCCATTTAGGAATAGAGACTAGTAATTATATAATTTAAAACCCATTTAACATTGCATAGCACTACAGTAAATATGCATATTGCTAATAAGATTTACACAATTACTCCAGTCAAACAAAGCGAAATGTTTACCACCTCTCAAAATATAAATAATAAAATTAAACTTGCACAACTTTTCCAAGCTGGGAAAGGAGGGCAAAATCCGTAAGTAGGAAATTTGGAGTAATATTTGATACCCGGCGAGATAATAAAACTAAATATTTACAGGCTGCCTCTCACAGTTAATAAAATACGATTATCTGATAATCCTTAGCAGCAAGGCTATTTGTATAGTTAACAGCTGATTACAAAAGTACTTTGAGGAGGCAGGCTGGGGTCAGGGCGGCTCTGCACATCCTCCTCGCCAGGGTCAGGCCTGAAATATTAACAAACTGAACTGCTTAATAACGAGACTGCAGCCCCGGAGGCTGAGCTGCCTCCGGGCCCCTTGTAAGCAAATAACGCGTGTCAGGGGCGGGGGTGGGGGTGTTCCAGGGGGTTACGATAGACTGGGGGGACTGGGGCAGGAGGAGTCGTGGTTTGCCCCGGAAAAGGGATGACCTGAGCCCCAGGGAAAGGATGCTGTGCTTACCGGGAAGGGTTGCTCGGCACCGGGGAAGGGATTTTCTGACCCCCGGGGAAGGGATGCTCTGACCCCCGGCAAGGGATGCTGTGCCCTGGGGATACTCTGCCCGCGGAGGAGGAACTCGCCCACCCGCTCGTCCAGGGAAGGGGTGCCGCCGGGGGATGCAGCCCTGGTGTCCCCCAGCCCCGGTGGGGTCCGGGACAGCCCTCCCGGCAGCGGAGCACCCCCGCACCGAGGCCGTGACTCCCAAGTCTGTAGGCAAGGCTGGACGAGCCGGGGTTGGGGACTGGCGGCGGTGGCAAAGAAAATGATGGAAAACAATTAATCAGCTCTGCATCTGCATATGCCGCCGGCTCCATCCCGGAGCCGGGAAATCCCGGAGAGGGACCGGCGCCCCCGTCGAGGGAAGCCCCGAGGGGCCCGGGCAGGGGGGACCCCTTAGCCCCCGGCCCCGGTTCTGTGCTCTGCTAGTCTAGAGCTCGGGTTGCTTCTTAGCAGGGACTTCTAATATTTAAAAACCTGTTAACTCTTTCCCCTTTCAACAGAGGACGCCCCTCGCTATTTATTATTATTATTATTTATTTTTTTCCTTTATGGTAAGAAAGAGGAACGCGTGAGAACAAGCCCGCGTGTATGTGTGTGTGTGCAGGGGAAGCCGCTGATCCGTTTTGTGCCCTCCTCCTTTCGAGAGCTTGTCTCCATAATTTAATGATAATTTAAAATATTGTTTCTCTCCCACTGTTTGATAATCCTGTTCCTTTAGTTGGTTTGATGCTGACAGATTTTGAAGGCCACGCTTTTCCGTCTCACCTGCTGTTACGTTTAAAAAGAAAAAAAAGGTATTAACCTCCGAGGAAATAAATATTGAAACAAAAGGTTCCAGCCACAAAGCCCCCAGATCCCATCAATTCAATCCTCTGCTCTTAATTTTCCTGCGTTTTGATTTTTCTCTCCTTTTTATTCTTTCTTTTTTTTTTTCCTTCTTCTTCCCATCATGTTCCCTACCTGAGCTTCCCTCTCCCATACTCCTCACAGGGGCTTGGGGAGCCTCTTATTTATTTCTCTTGCTTGGGGAGTCCAGAACTCACTTTTAAATCAGACTTTATTTTGTATTTTATTTGCGGGCCCGATTCGTTTAAGCATCAGTTTCTCAAGGATAAAAAAAAAAAAAAAGAAAAAAGAAAAAAGTAAATTGCTGTATGTGGGTGTAGCTGTAATGAAAAATCAGAGCAGTTAAATCGTAAAATTTGGATTAAGAAGCTTGAATTTAATACACACACAACACATTTATTAAAGCATTAGAATAATTGAAATTTGCTGCTGGAATAGTCCAATCTGTTTAAATAATTCTATGGGTGTCTTGTTGTGATAAAAGATTATCTGGAATTCTATTAAAGGCGCAGGAGCCCGATTTCTAAATCCTATTTGGATACTTTCAATAACTATCAATAATCTCATCTACTCAACAGCCTCCTGCCTCTCAGCTTTATCTGAAAGTTTACAGCATTTCAGGAGAATTTCATAATAAAACACCCGGCGTCGTAGGAAAGCAGTACCTGTCATTCATGTTCGGATTAAAAAAAAAATATTAATATGAGAAAAAAGCCCATTGAAAGGTTTGCTGTTTAAGTGCCAGAATAGATGCAAAGGATAGATTGGTTTTGTATTTAAAATCTCACCTGAAGGTTATTTTTATCTATCTAAACAAATTATCCCTGTCTGTTTGTGGAGTAACTACATCAATGGATATTATGAACAAGGTATGTTCCAGCCAAATATTAATTAAAGGTTCAGCACACCTCTCTCTCCCTTCTGCTGGGCTCTCTTCAGACCCACGAATTAATGCCAGGTCCTTTTTAATCCCTCACTTATTACAACTTTCGGTTAATTTTATACTGTTTAATATCATTCCAGGGGCTAATTTCTTTTGTTTATGCGCGGGGTATCTTTGTAATTGTTACCAGACACTTTCCTGGCCGGAGCACCGGCTCTCCCGGACTCCGGCGCTTTCACTAATCGCTGCTAATTTTCTTCATTAACTTCATTTACTCTTTCCACGCGTTTTTTTGCGGGGTGAGGCGGGGAAAGGCTCGAGTGGGGACCGTGTCCTCTTCACTGATGTCTGCCTTGAAGCTTGAAGCATGGGGTGAGGATGAGGGGGGTGTGTTTGGGGATATCTTCGCTTCGAGCCCCCCAAAGTGGGTCCGGGTCGTGGGGCTGCGCGCCCACTCCGCGCCCCGCGGGGTACGAGAGGCGAAATTACACCAGCTCGGGTGTTAAAAGCGATCAGCAGTGGGCTGAAAAACACAACCCTCTCCCGGGACTTTGCACAAGGCAGCTCCTCCATCCCTTTTCCTCCTCTTCTCCCTTTTTATTTTCATAATTTTTTTCTTTTTTTTGAGCTCTTGCTTAACTCCCTGGACCCAGCCCTGATTTCATTCTGGTTATTAGACAGCTACCAGTGACTGTCTGCACTCCGCGTCTTTCCTGCTAATTATCACCTTATGAAAAGTGTTTCATTAAGAAACTCTGCTTTTGATTAATTATCGACAGAATGCTGACCAGAAAGAAATGAAATTAGTCGCTGACCCCGTCTGAGTAACACTGAAAATTCATCACCTATCCTTTTAATATTGAAACGCACCGTAGAATTTTAATAGAAAATATTGTTTTTTCCAAACCTTTCAGTCTTTATTAATGCCCTTGGGCAAGAAATGATATTGCTGGCAATATAGCAGCCTTTGTTCATTTTATATTTATTAAACATAATGCACTTCATTTTCAAATATTTTACTGTTTCTTTTTAATTTCGCTCACTGTAAGTACAGAACAAACCCTTTTAAAACATTTAAGATGCTGGGGAGGTCCTCGCCCTCCCCAGAAGGCTGGATCCCACAGAGGCTGGGCCGCCGAGCCCCCGGGAAGAGAAGGGACTGTGATTTCAGCTGTGGCCCGCGGACCCTCGGGGCGGCCCTGCGGGGTGTGGAGGAGGGAAGGGGAGCCCAGGTCCTTTCGCACTGGGGGCTGGGCCCCGTCGGGGCAGGGCGGGGGGTGCCTGCAGCGACTCCAGGGGTCCCCCTACCGTGTCCGGCTCCCTCCCTGCCCCAAATTCCCCCCGGGGTCACCTCGATGGCCGGGGCAGGGTCGCCACCCAGGGTTTCTGCACGGTGGAGCTCGGGCCCGAGGGGGGCCGGCGAATGCGGGGTTCCCCGGGCTCCCCGAGCTTCTCCCATCAGTTGGGTCCCCTCCTCCTCGGGCCGGCGGCTGCGGCCGCCGCCGCCCTCCCGCTTGTCCCCCTTTCCCAAGGAATCCGAGACCTGCGGTTAATGAGACGTGAAGTGTGAAAAACTTCCTGAGCAGAGCGGCCCTAACGACGTTCCCAGATGTCCGGCGGGGAAGGGGCGGCCTCGGCCACCGACCCCCCCGGAACGGCCCCGCCAGCCCGGCCGAGGGCGGGACAGGACGGAGCGCGGCACGGGGACTGGACTCGGCGTCCTGCGGGAGCTCGGGGTGCCTCCGCCCGCGGTCCCGTGCGGGGAGAGGATCCCACTCCCTGTGCGCATCCCCGGGACCCTGTGTGCGCCCCCGGGGCTCCTGTGTGCCCCCCCACTCTGCGCACCCCCAGGGCCCCGGTGAGAATCCCTGGAGCGCTCCAGTGCTCAGCCCCCCGGCCCCTCCACTCCGGCGGGATCCCTCAAAGCGTGAGGGGAACCCCGATCACTCTTGTTCTGACCTGGGCCGCAGAAGTTCCTTCAAGAGGGGTCGGCTCCAAGGGATACCTGCCAAAGGGGGGAGACCAAGCGGGGGGTTCCCGGGCAGGAAGTCCTGACCCACGGGCTGGCTGCTCTCCCTTTCTCTACCCTCCTCCCAAAGTGACGACCGCCCCACCACCTCTCCATCAGCCCCCCACTCTTCTCCCCGCATTTCTCCCCCATCAAAACGCAGCTCCACATGCGCAGCCCTATAGATATTCGGGCAAATAAATAAATAAATAAACCCCAGCCTCCTATTTTTATGAGCCATTTAACTCCAAAATAGACCTCCAGTATCTAGTCCCTGTGCTGGATTTCCATATCCAGTCACTCAGCCCTGCTTATCTTCATGTATGGCTGCCTCATGTTTAACACACAATTACATTTTCTCCCTCCAATTCCATTACAAATGGAATCGGGGAGGCATTGTTTGAAGAAATGTACTGCTTCAGTTCTAGTTATGTCGTACAATGCACGGAACAGTGGAAAAAATCTAGACACCAAAGAGTCAACACACACACACACACAGACACACGGAGCCCGGCTCCAAGCCGAGCCTGCATCCTTATTTATCCCAAACTGCTGCCCAGCAGTGGGGACGGCCAGAGAAAAGGGGCCCGAGCAGAGATAACCAAGCGATGGGAAGTTAATTAATTGCATTAAACTATTGACTAACTACCTAGCTCGATCTTAATTCATTTAGAGAATATTAAAATCTGAGGAACAATAATAAAATTGATGCCGATTCCCAGCGGAAGGAGATGACCAGCAAATTGGATACTTTTCTTAATCTGGCGTAAATAATAACATGTCTGTTCCCACTCCCTCTCAGGCCAATTCCCCTATCATTTATTCCAGGCTCAAAAGCCTGCTTCCATAATTGATATCAGTTACTCAATGAGTGCTTCTTGCCTTTGTTCTCGTTATCCATTATAATTACAAAGTTCAGCCCGGCCGGGGGGGCGGGGGTCAGCCCGGGCCGGGCGGTGCGGCCGCAGCCCTGGAGGGACCCGCCGAGCCCCGGCCCCTCCCGGGACACGATCCGGAGTGGGGTGCGCGGGGCAAGGACAGAGCGCTGGCATTGCGCTGCCAGGGGAGACACTCCGGGAAAGCCGGCTGACATCCCTCCGGGAAGCGGCTCGTGGCAGAGGTTTGGGGCTCTGGGTGCCGGGGGTCTCGCTTGGCCCCCCCGGGTCCAGCTCCTCGCTTCCCCCGGCCGAGTCTGGCTCCGCTCGGCTCAGATATTACTATTTCGTTATTTATTCACTTATTTATTCATTTATAAAGTGTTTACTTAGCTCGGTGCAGATGTAACATCTCATTTACAGGTTGGCCCCGGGGCAGAGAAACAATTGGCAACAGAGGAGGGAGGGGGGGAAAAAAAAAACAAGAAGAACTCGGGAGAATAAGGAGGGAGAGCAGAGGGAAGGGGAGCTGCCGCCTGCGACAGGGGAGCACTGGCTCCCTCCGCTGCCCCCCACAGGGCGGGGATCCTCTGTGAAAGGACCGTAGGGGCATCGCTCTCCTGGAGAAACTGAGGCACGGGGGTGTCACTGAGGGGCGGGGGGTGGCTGTGCCCCACAGGAAGGCACCGGGTGCAGACGAGGGAAGCCTTGCCAGCGCTACCGGCGCCCGTCGGGCGTGAGAACGTTCCCCGTCGGGAGGAGCGGCACCACATCCCCTGCCTTCCCCCGGGCTACCCGGTAGCAGTCTTCCTCCGCCCTTGCGGCCTGGGCACCGGCAGAGCGCACGGACATTGGTTTTCCAGCGGCTTTTGTGGGAATTCCTGCTTTCCCCGCCGGTTCCCGAGGCAGCGGCTGGGCCGGGGGTCGTGCCACAGGCGGGGCTCGAACCCGTGGTCCCCAAAGGCCCGCGCCCCCCGGCCCCGGCCCCGCGCATCCCTTCACATGGGCTGACGGGCGGCAGCTGCTGATTGTTTAAACGAGGAGACGGTTGCCTAGCAACCCATAGGAGGCTCATTACCGAAGCCACAGTGATTAACAAAAAAGGGTATGAAAGTAAAATGGATTAATTATTTAATTAACTAATTGATGATCAACTTCTTTTTAATTATTCACTTAATTAAAGAAGTGTAACTACAACACTGCCCTTATCAAGTGTGTTGATATACTGACAAGATTTCAAAGACAAAAAGAAAAAGAAGAAGGAAGGGGAAAAATTACCTTCCCTGCTATGGGCCCTGAAGATCTGAACCAGGAGCCACATGCAACACCTTGGGACACCCTGCCCAAAGTTCAGGTGTGGCCCCAAAACTTTCCCGTAAAGGGCTGGGGGGAGACCCTCCTTCACAGAAGGAGCAGCGCCATCACTACAAGTTATATCTGTTTCCTGCTGCCACACAGCAGAACATAAATTCAGCCAGGCTGTGCTCCAAGGAAGAGTTATGAAGGCCTTGCTGCCTCTTAAATCCGGGTTGATCTTTTCCTCTTAACTAGACAATGGTTCAGCTGCATCTGGTCAGACCCACCGAGAGAGTTATGGATGGCTGCAAAATTCCCTGTGACTTTATCCCAGGCCGAAAGGTTTGGCTAGGACTGGAGCGGAGTACCCTTCCTAGGGGTGACTAAAGTGTACAAATGAACTGGGAACCTCCCAGCCTGACATCTGTCAGTGCAGAGAGGTGAGCACCAGGGTGTCAAAGCAACTCTGGTACTTGTGCGTGTGGTGCATGATAGCCCCGATTTTCCTAGGTAGGGGATCTTGGCAGTAGGGGCCAGGGGGAAGGAGCACAGGGAGTTCTTCCCTGGCACCCCATGGAGCTCCCTGCCTGCTTAGGGATCCCTGTTCCCAAGTTGTGCTTGGAGTCAGCAATAACATGTAAGTGATTTTGCTTTCCAACGGATTGGTCTCCTTTGCTCTTCCCAGCAAGTGTCTGGCTCTCCCTCTATCGCACTAATTTTGTTTCTGCTTTTTTGAAGTAAACAGTGCGGCTTGTCGAAAACATTCACCTCTCTTGATTAATTTACCCCTAATGACAAAGATGGCTCTGTAATCAGGAGGTAAATGCGGGGAGTGAAATCCGCCTGGTTTTCCCTGTTAGCATGGCTGATGAGGGAGAGGGGGGGCTGGTGCCCAGCCGAGGGGAGGATGGTGCTGCAGGGACTCAATTGATTCTATTTACCCGTCCAAGGTGTGATTGGATTTATTGTCAGCATGAAGAAGACAAACAGATCACCTCTGCTTGGCAGAGTATTGGCAAGTCCAAGATCTGCTGAAGGAAGGGAAACTTGGGAGAGTTTGGCTTGTTTTTTTAAACCTCTTCTGAAACGTTTCTCTTCTGTGCCCAGAGCTTTGGAGCTCACCCAAAGAAACCTCATCCCCCACGGTCACCCAGAGGTGATGGAGCTGTGGTCACTCCACGCTAGGGAGAGGAGCTGGAGGTAGCAGAACACAGTGGGTTGGTGCAGCCACGTAGAGCTCTGAGTATCTCAGCAATGCAAACCAGGAGCACTCTGTGGTCACAGGGGTGTGACCTATGACGGCATCAGGCTGGGTGCTGAGGTGGTTTCCCTAGGATACACTGGAGATGCTGAAAGGTGGAAAAAGGGAGGAAAAGAATTCTCCTATCCTTATTGAAAGAGAAAAAGCTCCCACTGCCAGGCAGGCAGACAGAAAGGCAGGTCTGTCTGAGACAACAGCAGAAAGATGGACAAGGCAGTCTAACTTCTCCCTTGCCAGTTCCCTGTGACTCCATTGGGTTTTAAAAACATAAACCAAACCTTCCCCTCCATTTAATTCATGTACCTAATCCCCTAACTCTCTTAATTAAGCAGAGGGAAGTTTAAATTGTTCTGACCATCTTTGGGGGGATTATATATTTCAATCATCATTATGGTATGGCTATTTGTGATACCACGAGATAGATAGGTATATCCGTTGTATAATCAGGCATACAAATTATAATCCCCCCAAAGACATTTAATAACAATTTAAAATACTGACTACTGGACGTAGGGCATCAACAGATTAGACATGAATGTGAACGGGGGGTTCGTTCAAGGACTCTGGATGCTTTATGCTGTGAGCCTCTGTCCTACAGTTCTCCCTTCTGGCATCAGGACCAGTGCTGATGAGGAGGAAGGGACTTCCATCCCTGGGGTCCCTCCCATGCAGCAGCATCTTGCACGGATGCATCACCCTACCCACAGATGGAGCTCAGGGTGAGATGGCCGTGCTGGGTCTCAGGAGCATCTGCATCCTCCCGACCAGCTTCCATCCCTTGGGATGCTGTGATGGTCTCATTACCTCCACTGGAAGCTGTGGATGTGCTTCTGAGGGCAGGATGTGGTCTGAAGCTGTCTAATTGTCTTGGAGCTGTACACGGGGGTCCCCACTGACATTAGAGGGAGCTGCTGAAGCATATCGAGAGGAGATGCTACGAGTGCTCGCTCTCGCAGCAAAACTGCTCAGGGGTGTCTCTGTAACTGTGAAATCAGGCCTTTTGAAAGCATGGATTATTGAGTGAGTAGATCTAGCCAGCTCCTTTAGGGCCATTAGTCCTCATATGCACTTGGTTATTTTACACTGAAAGCATACAGGGGAGATTATGTCATTTTTAGGGTAGGGAGGAGAAGAAACAGCAATCTTTCTGTGTCTTAGGAGTAAGTGAAAATAACTGCTTGGAACCTACTAAAACAGAAAAAGACACGTGTCTAAGAAATAAAACCACATTCCGACTTGACAGCAATAGCATTGCAGGCTAAAATCTAACTCAGCGAATTTTTGTAGTCTGAGTCTGGATGGCAAAGAACTTGAAACCTTATGGCTTAAGTGGAAGGACAGGACACGAGACTCTTCAAATTTCTGCTGGGGGAAAAGCTGAGTCCAAACAAAGGGGCTTGGCAGGCATCAACCTTTGCAGAAAGGCCAGTCTAGCTGAAAAACTGATTTCTTGCTCTGCTTTTAAAGAACAGCATGGAGATCGTGTTTTCTGCTTCATCAAATTAGCAGAAACATTATTGTAGCTTGCTTGGTGCCTTTCATATAGACAGTGAACACTCTGAAATAGCTGAGGTTGTAGGAATGGTGCAGGGCTCCTGTCACCCACCTGCAACAGGGGAGAGCCAGGAGAGGCTTGGGTCTGAGTCAGAGCACCTGAAGGTGACAACGGGAGCTGGGTGTGGGAAGGCCTGATGGCTTTGCCTGTTAGCAGCAGTACAGCAAACTTACATTGTTGTTTGATAATTCCACAGTGGTGCAGGAAACAGCTGAACAGTTGTCTCACACAGCAAGGGATCTTGCTGACAACGAACCTTGCTGGAGAAATCGTACCCTCAATGTGTCCCCAGTTCCTTATCTAGCTTCCAGCGTTGCAGTTTTTGGAAGGTTTTGGTATGGTTTTTCTAACACCTTATTGTGGCGTGACCCCCTCACCAGCTCCAGGCAGCCCCACGCTGTCGGCTCCTCAAAGCCCTGGTAAAAGCAGATGCCCCTGGGTCTGCTGCCAGTGTAGGGCTGGGTGGCTGCCCTGTCAGGTCCCCAGCCCTGGTAGGTTTGCTGCCACTGGGGGATGAAGATGATTCAGTCCTGGGAAACACTAAAACCGCCAAATAAAGGAGAGGATGGCTAAACAGCCCTGGGGTGAGTTTAACTGGAGGCAAGGCGCTTGGCCTCAGGCTCTTTGTTAGGAAGGGAGACCAAATCCAATCCCTACAGCCTTTCCAAGGATCCCATATTTGTTATCTCCCTCATGAAAACGACTGTGAGCCTGGTGTTTATTTTCCTGGAGGAGGATCTCAAGATAGGTGTTCCTCTCCCTGAGCAGGACATGGTGTTTGCCCTGGTGTTAGAGAAACTGCTGCTTTACGGTGCTCTGTGCCCTCAGAGAGAACGTGCCAGGAGTGGGGAACCCAGGTCAGTGCTTACAAGGGATCAAATGCCCCGGTGAGGGGTGAGTTACACCCTGACCTTGCCCACCTGGGAACAGCTGGGTGCCTGCTGGTGTCAGCTAAGCTGGCTCAGACTCTGGGTCTCTGCTGCAGCCCTGCCCTCTCGCTCTCTGGCTTTAAATCACCTTCGGCTTTCCTATTTCTGTGGGCTCATCTTCCCTCCTTAGGAGCCTCTACATCAAAGCTGTGCAGGGAAAAATACACTCCTAACTTCTTTAAACAATCCTGGGCGTTTTGATTACAGGATCTGGCAACTACTTTTCCAGAGCTCATGAACTTCTTGGAAAATCTCCAGGGAGTTTCTCTCTGGGGGAACTTTATATTTTCTCGCTGATTTTTAAAAGTCTACTGATAACACCACATGAGATTTTTTTTTTTAAGCATCAAACTCTTGATGGATGCTGGGTTTGTAGGAGCTGTAAATGTAAATTGTTTTTCTTCTGGCCACTTATGTTTTATTTGAAACGTACAAAATCTGAGTGTGTAGTTCCTGAGAGCTGGCCTAGAGAACAGCAGCACTCCCAAGTAGTTTGTCTCCTATCAAATGGCATTAATAATTTAGTCTCTAATTAAAAGTGAGGTCAAACAATGAAAAATGACTGAGCTAAATGGTTACGCTGTGATGTATTAAAGTGCCTGGTGGGTTTTAATGGATGGAAGGAGCGTTGTTGTTTGTTTATGTACAAAACACTTTCAGTCAAAGACTGTAGGAGTCCCGAGGAAATGTATTTAACTAACGTCTTTTACAGGTTACTGAGTCAATGTCTTAAATAGACAATTTTTGCACACCTTTTATATCCTTCAGACTGCTCAGCTACTTGTAAAACAGCTTCTCTTAATGACAAGGGGAGTAAAAAACCCTGCTTTGATGCCTCTCAGGCTGGTTCATCAGTTAATGTTAACACTCAGAAATATCTAAGGGGATCTAAGACTTCGTGGGAGAGGTATTTTGAAGGCAGCTTGTTTTTATGTTCTGGAAGGTGCTCTGGGTGTCTGTCCCCAGCATGCTGGTGGCTGCTACCGCCCTGAGAGATTTTTGGGAAAGTGCCTGTCATTAGTTTGATTACTTTATTTGTCAGCAGCCTTGCCCAGAAGCTAACCCTGTACTGAACAGCATCGTGCTGCCCCAGCAGCTGCTTTTCCAAAGAAAAATGGGAAAACCAGCAAGATTTCAGCTCTCTGTGTGTAGGGAGGGAACTCGAGAGAAGGAGAACCCTGAGCCTCATGGGAGCAGGCCCTAGGAATGAGGCATGGACAAGTAAGTGGAGGTGCTGAGCCCTCTGTCGTGGCTCTTGCCAAAACCAGGGATGCCCAGAGTCTCCAGCAAGGGCCTCATCCACTTGAGCAGCCTTCCCACCACCCCGTGGTGGGTGCGCAGTTCAAGGCAAATTGTGCAACACCCTGTCAGTGGGACAGGCCTGACTTCATGGAAGTGAGGGCAGGTTTCCCTCGTGAGAGTATCATTTCATAGGTCCTCTGTGTCATTTTGGTGTAAATTTTAGATTCCTGACCCTAAGTCATGGCACAAAGATTCTTGGATGGCAGGAACATAGAGGTGTATGTGATTGCATGTCTGGGATGCTCCACTGGGAACCTCGGCTTCCATTGCCAGGGCTTCAGGGTTAAGGGATTGGCTCCTATGCCTGCTCTTATGGTTATCCAGATGCCTTTACAGGAAGGCTCAGTAGAGGGTGACAATTTGTCTTGCTTATGGTAGGCAAATCCGGGATGTTCCATTGTCGCTGTTGAACCACTGGCAGAGCGAGAGAACCAGACGAGTTCGGGTGAGGCAGAAAATCTGAATTTATTATTTAGTTCTAAAACTGATATAGACTTTCCAAAGGTCGTCCGGATTGGGTCAATTCATAACCTCCCCCTAGGCCGATAGGCCAGGTAGAATGTCCATCTTTCCAGAGACAGTTTTCAATAACATCCAAGCTTTTATCTCTATTTACAAAACATAGAAGGAAGAAGAGAAAAGTTCCCATGGGAAAGGTCTGTGTTACCACATTCCATCAGAGATCTGGAGCCAGAGGTGCTGTGTGCTGTCCAAGCACAACAGGAGAGGCACTTCTGCTCCTTGAGGCTAGAACTGGAGGTAGGGTTAAGTACAGACCCAAGAAGCCCACATTGCTTTACAGTGCTCTCTGCAACCAAAAAAACCCAAAGAATTCTAAGTCCCTACTCCTAAATATTTAACTTTTATTTTTTTTACATTCTTAGCTGACAATCTTTATATAAAAAGACAGGAAGTTGGAGTTTTGCACCTATTTCATTTAACACCACTTAACTCCTGGCACTGGCCCAATACGTCTCCATTAAGAGGAGACTTTGCAAAAATTGTCCCAATTAAGCAGCAGCACTGCGATTTGCTGTTGTTAGGCTAAACGGGTTCCCTGGGAGATGTCCTAATGAGGTATCCATCTTGATTAAGTGCAGACCTGTGAAGTGCTTCCCAATTAAAGGACAAAGTATGCATGTACATTCTCCAAAATTTTTTTTAGAAATAGTTATTTGTGGGCTCTCCTCTGGGGCTCCCTTCCCCATGGACAAGGGCAGTGTTTGCTTTCATGTGGGATGATGCTGATCAGGCCCATCACCAGTGGTCATGGACTGCCAGCACCCACCTTTGTGTCTAGGTCTCCAAATTGAGAGCAACTGAAGGAGAAGGTCCAGCATCCCAGAGAGGCTGTGGAGTCTCCATCCTTGGGATTTTGAGAAACCCGGTCTAGAGCTGAAGTTAACCTTGCCTGGGGCAGGGGGTTGGGTCAAGGACCTCCAGAAGTCGCCGCCACTGAAGCCACCCCTGCAGGGCTGGGGTTAAAGTGGGGCTCCACCAGCAGCCCCAGCCCTCCAAAGCTGCCCCACAAACCACTGGAGGGGTGTAAATTAACAGGGAAGGGGGAAAAGGACATTGCAGTAAAACCCTGTGTGGCGTTTGGAGAAGAGAGAAACCACATGACAGAGAATTTCTTCTCTAAGAAGTAAGAGCCTCACTTCTTCCCTTTCAATAACTTTCACTTTAGTTTAAACCAACAAATGTCCATTTGTCAAGTGTTAATATTCACCCAATGTCCAGAGGACATACCTTGAAAGTTATTTATAACAAGACTTTTTTTTCTTCCAATGAAACAATGTTCTCATTCCATATTTCTTCTGTGCTACAGAATTACCAATCAACTGTTTTGGAGTAATTTTAAATACAATTATAAGGAATGTGATTAGGACAAATGCAAAAGAAGTTAAACATAATCAATTCCTCAGTGCTGCCTTGTGGTTTACATTTTAGTATCGTTTAAGGGGATTTGCGCCAACCTTTTGTAGTAGATTAAAGGCAGATATTTTGTTTGTTACAATCAAACCTATGATTTCGGTTTTATAAATTTTTAAAATATTAATTATAGTTTGAAAAGTACACGGAGGTGAATACATTAACTAGTTTCCTGCTTAGATAGCAACTATTTGGTGTTTGGCATTAGATTAGCAAGGAGCAGGTTGGGAATTTTAATCCACCTTGTTAAGTTATTAAATTTTCTTTATTTACATACAGATCTCACTTTCATTAACATTGTAACAGGTGCTCATTAACAATTTATCATTTGCGAGGCAGAAACAAAAAGAGATTTTGCTACCAAGTTTTCTCTACTGAGTGTCTCAATTATACTATGTAGCAAGGCTAAATAATTACAAGTACTGTTTTACAACAACACTCAAAACTTGGGCCCATGTGGAAAAAAAAATTGAATATTTCACAGTTTGTAGTTTGTGTAATTACGTAAATGAAGCTTCTTTTAATTTCAAAAAGTGGGGTATTTTCACTCTAAAATATCTGCTACATTAAAAGTATTTGGGTTCAAGAAAGTATGGACCCATTATTCCATCCTATTTATTTGCAACTTAGGTGAAGACTAATAGAATTTTAATATGATCTGTAATCACACTAAAATCTGTAGTTCAAAATTCCTGAGCATCACTTCAGAGCTACTGAATAGCCCTGGATCTAATTAGCATAATCATTTGCAGAGCCCTTGGAGTCCTATTTTCACAACCTTTTTATATTCTGAAAACAGGGGGTTTATAGTTTCTTTCCATTTTTTGGCATGAGAGGAGGACGTGGCACGATTTCCTTCTCCTTCCCTCCTCCCTGCTCCCTCCCCCTTCCCCTCTGCTCCCCCCAGGCCGCTGGCGCAGCACGTGCCACCCCCAGCCGGCACCCGCGGGCCCGCAGAGCAAACCCTGGCCTCACTGCATCACCCCAAAGCCTTGGGGACAGCTGGAGGCACTGGAAGCTTGCCCCTTTCTCCTAAAAATAATGGGCTTGATAAGCCCATCTCTCTTTTTAGCATCACCTGCTCGTTTTGGAAGGAGGTGAGCCTCCAGCAGCTCTGTCAGCGCAGCCGCCTCTCCCCCATCCCTGTATCTCCAGGAACTGCTCTCCTCTTGGCAGCCAAGGGCTCGCTCTCACAAGGTGGTTTGTTCTGGCAAGGCATCTAAATAGCTGTGGTCCTGGCACCACTCTCTGTTTTGCAGGATAGAGTCCTCATTTGAGCCTCTGTCATTTGCAAGACTTCCAGCAACGCTGGTACATTTGTGATGATCCGTAACACACGGGTGATTTAGAAGCATTCCTCAGGCTTCCAGCTCTTGCTGCATCCAGGAATTCCAACCCCGGTTTGGGATGACTTTTCCCAGTGTTATCTGAATTGTCTTCTGGGTTTGGTGCATAACTCAGGCTGCAAGAAGCTCCTGCAGGATCAAGTTTTATTCCGCGTAAAATAGCTTTGATGCTCTTAGAGAACACAGAGTGGTCCAGAATGGCTCTTGAATTGACTGATGCTGACTCTGTGTGTGCTGAAAATAACCTTAATGTTACACTTGATCTATATTTGAACTGTTTAGGCAAGAAAAGATTATGGGGACCTTACAAATCTTAAGCAGATCCAGCTACTGGATGTTCACTGCCCATTTCATCCCTTTTGCTCTCCTAAGTTGTGGTTAGGTGTTTAAATACAACCGTCACAGTTCACCTCAGGTTGACAAATCAGCACTCCAACCCCCTTCACTGGCATTTCTGTTTCATTTCAAATAGTTTACACCAGAACTGGGGGATCTCAGTAGCCTCAGTTGTTCCACCAGTCTCCCTTTATCAGCATTATCTGCAGGAACAGAGGCACAAAAATCCCCCCTGAAAAATCCAGTGCCACTAGGCTGGTTTGTGAGCAGTTGTGTCCAGTCACAAATATGATCAAACTCTTTGGCTTCTCCTTCAAAACACATTTTGTGTGTGTCTGGTGATCTTGGGTTTGATGTTCATTTTGCCCCTGGCAGTTTACTGCTCACTGAAGCTCAGTGACTGGTCTGCAGTGTATTTCTGGACTGTCAGTTTGTTCCAAGCTGCAAAGTGATTCCCCTTCTGTAATTTGAGGACTTTTATGAATTGAACATCAAAGAAGCCTGTGAGTCTCGCTCTGTCTCTCAAGACTGATTCCTGCAATTAGAATTTTCCTAAATCCTTTTAAATTTATCATTGCTTTCACAAATCCAAGCCACAAAGTGCTGGATTCCTGAGCTGTTTTATTTCCTTGCTCTGCACGTCATGGCTGGGTGTCAAGGGTTGGGACAGTTGTTTCTGGCTTTAGTGTGAGCTGAATGTTTGCTTCCACATCTGAACTAACATGTGAGTGGTTAGAGGAACCAGGTGTGAGAATTCAGTCTGGGCTAGGTATATCTTAAAGGACATTTACTTCGAAAGATCCAAACCTGCGTCCTCATTCTGTTTGTCTCCAGGATGCTTATGGACTTGGTCCAGCAAATCTTCCTGCCTTGTCTTTGACAAAGGCCGCACCAATGTGGAGAAAGGCCGAGTTCTGGCAGCTTTTATCTGATCCTGAGTGAGGTTTCGTGTGGGTGGGTCCCCAGCCCTGATCTGTGGGATAGGTGAGGTATCCCAGAGGATCCTCAGCTGGCACTGGTGTATGGATGTCACTTGTGCTCTGACTTGAGGGATTTACCCTGCTGGGTTTGCTGAGTGTGGTAATGACACACAGCAGCTTTAGCCCTGCCCCTGCTTCCTCCATCCCTTCCTCACCTGCAGCACCAGCATCCCTCGCTTGCGCTTGGATCCTATGCCACGGGAAAGTAAATCTGCAAGAGCATTTTGTTTTAATGGACATGGAAAATGAATGCCTAGAAATTACTGTAAAAAAGGACACAGGCAGAATGCCTCCCTGCTTCTGCCGCTGTTCTCTGCCTACATCCATTTTGTAGAAGCTTTTGAATTGCTTCTTTCTGACTAAAATCTTTCCACAGCAAAGATGTCCTTGATTGTGCTATTTTAAAAAGTAATTTTCCCCACCCTTGAAAGTTTTTATCTCCAGCGTTTTATATTTTCTCACTGACTTAAATAGCCTGGTCTCTCTCTTTCTCAAAGTAGCATAGACAGTGCCTTTATTTATCCTGTTGGTACTTTAAACTACAATAAGATAAATGGGCACAATTATAGATGTGTACCAGAAAAGGAACATGTGTTCTAGCATATGTGATACTAACCTAAGCAGACATCTAAATGTACTTCTCAGATAACAAACATTACACACACACATATTTATTAAACTCAGCAACAGCTTTTGCCATCCTTTTCAGCTACTTTTAAACAGCTGGTGAACTGTCAAAACCACGTTAAATATTTTAACAAACAAGTTAAATATTTTTAGTTGTTTCTCTGATGGTAGTAAAAATTCAGGATGGAGTAATCTAACTGCCTCTGTGAAATGCTCGAGGAAAAGCAGAGGATGATTTTATTTGGCTGCAAGTTCCGAGCCAACTTTCCTCCTAAAGGATTAAGCTCAGCCCTGCACCTGAGACCCAGCGAGCCACGCCAGGCACGGCAGCGCCTTCGCCGCTCCCAACTCCTGCGATGTGCGCTGGGGAAAACTCCTCGGACTCCCCCCTGCGGGATTTATCGCAGGTTAACGCAGCGGGTTAGATCACGGGAAGCTGGTCAATGTTTATTTATGGTGCCTGGGTGTTTACGATGCTCTTCTGCTCCGCTCCTGAGTTCCCTCTCAGTAGAGCAGGTCCCGAAAGCCTGGAGAGCGTCACAGGCGTGACTTGGGCTGCGCAGACGTGTGCGGCAGCGGGGCCTGTCAGTGCTGCAAGGCAGGCTGGGGGCTCCGAGCGGCGACGATTTATATCACTAAAAGTCAGAAAGGATTTGCAAACCATCCGTTCTATTGCTCTTTAAGTGCAACAGAGAAAATCCACAGCGAAAAGGCACAGGCCAAGAGCCTTTTTATGTTTAATATACATAAAAAAGTAGAGTATTATAACATGTGAGCAGGAGATAATGACAGGTGAATAAAAAGAAAGACAGCAACGTATCTAGCAAAGTGTCAGATTGATAAATAAATGAACAAAGACAGGAGAATAAAAGGCTGTTATGAAATATATCAAACCTGATGTGATATGGATCGTGTTGTGGGAAGTTCAGTCTTCCTTTGCCGAGACAGGAGTCAAGGACAAACAGTTTGTCTGCGATTACGAGCTGTCCAGGCTGGTAAAATAAATACACCTGGAAGATGGCTCCGTCCTTCCCCCTGCCTGGCTCTCAGCACAGTGAGCAACCAGGAAGTTAACACAACACAATTTATTACAGGTGGCCTTTCCTATGCCGAATTATTACAAACTACTTCTGAGTGGATTATGGGCTCTCATGCAAAACTAAGAAATAAAGAAAGCACAGTTCAGGCTGCACCCTCACATCTGCAGAGGGGAAGCTGAGCTGAAAGCCAAACGAGAGGATCACATTTTGCTATAATGGAAGAATGATTGATTAAGCAGAAAGTGGGTGATTTGGGGAGGAGCCTGCAGTGTCTTTCTGGAGAGAGCAGGAGAAACCAGCCATGGAGATGTGACGGATCTTGAAAATGAGTCTCAGCATCACAGAGAAGCTCATTAGAGTGTGGTGGATGCCCAGGAGATGTGGTCACTGCAGGACAGCAGCACCCACTGCGCTAAGGCAGCACAGGGACAGCAGGGGTGGGAGAGGGGCCGTGCTGTGTTCCCTGGGCAGCAGCGACCCTCAGGGAAAGCTGCTGATTTGGGGGATGCTGATGGAGGCTATTAGCAGGTCAAACACTCCTGCTGGAAACTGAGGAACCAGTCTGGAGAGAGCAGGCTCCAGTCCTGACCGTCGTGCCACGGGGAAAGGATGATCTCAGGAGGCAAGCACGGGTCAGCCCAAGCAGTGGCCAGCCTGGGGCAGCTCCTTCCCCGTTCCAGCCAAAACTGGCACAACTGGCCAGAGGGGCAACAGCACGGAAACATCCAGCTGGGCACGTGCAGTACTGTGATATTGAAGTGACTGAGGGTTACAGAGCTGCCTGGAGAAGCAGGAACACAGGATGTCAAGAGAGACAGGAGGAGAAAGAGTGAAACAGTCTTGGAGGGCGTCCTCAAACAGTCGTGGTGGGGGCTGTGTTTGCAGATGAACTGGGGCAGCTGTCCCAGTGGGAATGTCTGTGAGCAAAGCTTGTTCCCAAGGCACACAGAGGAGAATGGCTGAACAAACAGGAAAAAACCCATTAGTGCTACAGTGCTTTATGATGCCAATTTTTCCCCAACGTTGAGAATAATGAATTTACACAAAATTGTCCAGGTATCAGTTGGTGCAAGACTTTTGAAGAACCACGCACAGGACAGCAGCAGCCGTCTTGGCAGTGATGGAAAGATATCCCAGAAAAACTCAGAAAGGCTGTGAGGCTAAAAGGCTTGGCAGAAGCTGTGGGCAAGGAAGTTTTAAGCTTTCCAAACCTAGTTTCAAAGGAGGATTTTCCTGTGTTGAACCAGACCTGCAGTATCATTAAGTGGTATAACTGAACTAATTGTATTACTGTTCCATCACTCAGCATTACTGAAAACCTCATCCTATATTTTTGGTCCTTTTTTTCTTCTTTTTTTTTTTTTTTTTTTTTTAAAAGCAAGACTTATAACAAATGCTGTCAGAATTACAAACACAGGTCTGATCTGCCAAGTGCTTCTCACAACAGGATCCCTGTTCATCACTCACAGTCCCAGGTCCGAGGAGGAGGTCTTGTTGAGAGACTCAGTAGAAAAATGTTTCTTTGTCTCTGTCAGCTCTACTTGGCAGCAATCACCAGGCAAGCAGCCTCCTCTATTAGGATTGCTTTCTGTGTCAAACACCTCATCATTAGAAAGTGAGGCTTGAATGTTATTCTTTAAGCCTTAGATCAACTGTGGAGGCTGAGATGTAATGGAAAAACCTGATGCTGGAAATTCTCGAGTCATTATCACAATTTATACTTAAAAGAGCTCCAGTTTTATAGCAAAAAGAAAAAAAAATCCATTCATTTTAATCATTGCAAAGCTTATTAAAAGGTTTCGAATATTATTTATTGCAATTCTGTACCAGTTCTAATTCACTCATTAATTCCATTCATCTTGAAACTAATTTTAAACTTTCAAAATTTACCATAGCATTTTGAAAAGTTAAAGTAACTTTCAAGATGAATAGAATTAATGTTTTCTTTCCCTCCTTACAAACTGTTTTCACCTTCAAATACAAACCATGACCATACCGTGCTAATAGCTGCAAATGTATTCTCTGTTTAAGGTTCCAAAACCATTACTTGACAGCTGACGTGGAACATAATTTCAGTCTCATTTCCAATGAGAGACAGTGCAGCCTCCTCCAGGAGCTGCAGCCTTCAAGGCTTACTCCAAATACATTTCCACAGCTGAGGATGTGGGATGAAGCCTTTTTTTTTTTCCTGCTTCCTCCTGTATATTTTCTGTTTGCTCTGTGTTCCCTCTGACCAAAGACCATTACAGGTCTGTAGAGTCTGGCATAGCTGTTATAAATTTGGAGCATTTTCTGTGCGGGGAACATCTGGTTCCTAAGAAAACAAAGTATTATTTTCCTGATGGCTGCAGGAGAATGTCTGGGTTTAATCCACCTGTGAGGACTGATTATTTTTTATACTTCATACCAACACACAGGAGGTGGATGCTTCCTGGACCCCATGGCATAGCTCTGGCCTCAGCACTGCCAGAGCTGGCCTTCATTTCCTAAATTCTTCAGGTTACAAAAAGTTTCTCTCTTCCGTGCTAAATTTCTGCAGGACCTGATGGAGCAGGCATGTTTTTTTCTCTCACTGAGTGATCCCAAATTCCTCTCTGAAACAAGGCAAACCTCAACAGAAGCAGCTGGAGACTCTGTGAACAGAGTATTTTCAGTTTTAGATCACTGGGCAGGATGCTGGGCAGTGCTGTGGTGAGGGTGAATTTCCTCTCACACCAAAGGCCTGCTGTTCTTTGTGGAGTGATTGCCTTCATCTGAAGATGTTAAAGGTCCTACACATGAACCCAGTTTTCTGATAAACCCCACGCTGCCTTTCTTCTGGCAGTGAGATTATTTGCAATAAGAGTTTCTGGAGCTTTGGGTGCTTTATTTTTATGTTCTGAAGTGATGATGTGTCTGTAGCAAAAAGGCAGCGAGATCTTATTTCTGAGCAGCTTCAGGTGTGTACACGAGTGGTCTGAGATATATCAGTTATTTGGAAAGGTCTGCTGGTGACACATAACCGCGAAACTGTCCTCATCTTGGATTTTGTAAGGTCATCACGGTGTTCAAGCTTGGCTCTCATCCTTTGCTACAGCCACAGAGTGAAGAGGGGACATTTATTGTGGACACAGAGCTGCAGAAAGGCCCTTGGTGGGTACATTTATCATTTGAAACCAGCAGAGGTGGGTTTGTTGGGGATTTTGGGTGTGGGGGTTTTTTTTGAGGTTGAGTTTGAATCTGTGCAGAACCCTTTCAGTTTTACCAGATCTTGCTGAGGAAGGTTCCCTTGGATAGTTTAGGTCAGTTGAAAATGCCAAAAAGATCCCCATAAACCACAAAAGTGAAGCTAGATTTGGCCAAGCTTTCTCTCACACCCAAGGAAACATTCCTGCTCTTGGTGGGAAGCCAGAAATAAAACCTGAGAGAAGCAGTGGATAAGAGTGCAATTAAAAAGTCCAGAGCAAACATGGATGGGGTTCCCCAACACCCAAACACTCCAAAAGTTGGAAACACAGTGCCCACGGAAAGCGAGGTGAGCCATCCTGGGCAAGGCTCTGCAAGTGGAGAATGAAGAGCTCTCCTGAAGATCTTCCTCTGTGCCAGGTCCTCTGGTCTCCTTTCACTGTGTAGTGGCCACTTCTGCCATGGCTATAATGTGGGTTGTTTGCTGATTGAAACCTCTTCCTGAAGGAAAGGGGGACAAACCCTGCTTCTCCTTGTGGTGCTGGGCCGTTGGAGTGCTGGAAATGCATCGTGGCAAAGCATAACTCTTTTTTATGCCTGTGGTCACTTGCCTTGATTTTATATGTGGCAAGTCTGGCAGTGTGGGATACAGTGCAGGGGGCCCCCAGTGCTGTCAGGGAACGTGTCTGAGTGAAGCATTTAATGGCTTGGCTCGATCTGTTTCCTAGCTGGAATATTTCCACCAGCTTCCTTTGGCTGTGCCCGAGGCTCCAGCTTGTGGTTTCCGTATTTTTCTTCCCCTGAAGACTGCCGTCTTCTCTTGGAGAAAGGAGGGAGTGCAGGGAAGGATGCTGCTTTGTGCTTTCTGCACGTTTGAGATGAAAGTTCCTGCTGTTCCTCTCTGCTCCACGTGCGGATCTTTTCCAGGAGAGAAGCGGACGGTGCAGATTGCCTTTAGCACCGAGCTTAAGTGGATCCTGCCCGGCAGCTGCCACAAAATTTATTCCCAGGAAAGGAAATAGAGGTCTAATGCAAGCGAGCACACCTGAGCTAGCTGAACCTCCCTGGCACAGAGACAGAGCTGGGAAGGTGTGGCAGGAGGGCTCCAGCAGGATGGATGCACCAGGTCGGTATCTCGGCTCCTCGGTGGGTTTCCCCTCCAGGTGCAGCCCGTGATCGTGACCAGGAGTTCAGGTGGAGAAAGAACCCTCTGTGTCTCAGGTGAAGCTCAGCCTCACGTCTGAAAAGGCTGCATTCCAGACAAGGGGATAAAGACTTCTTCCCTGTGCCAAACAAAATTGTTGTAGCAGGTGACTACGCTGACCTGTCTGATTTTTCCCTGCCCAGCACTGCAGCAAGCACCCATGAGGAAGATTGGTGTCACCTCTCCTGAATTTTTAAAATCTAAATCCTGGTGTCATGCTCAAAGATCTGTATCCACCTGAAAAGTTTCTGTTGCAAAGCAGTGTTTGCAATGGGGGTGCAGGAGCTGGCAGCCTCGGAAGCAGAGATGCTGCTGGATTGAGAAACGTGTCTTCAGCTTTATGCTTGATTGGGAAATTTGAAAAAAAAAAAACCATAAAAGGGATTATGATGCTGTTTTTCGAGCCAAAAACACAAGCAGTAATTCAGACATGAGGAAAGCTGTCATTGCCCGTGGCAGCTTAAGGAAACTGGCCAGAGAAAGGAAGCACTGCGTGCTAAGGTCACACAGGGAAGAGCCTTAGAGTGACTCGCGGGCACCTGCCAGGTCAAACAAAGCCACCAACTGACTTCCAGAGGCCTTGGATGGGGTCCAGAGTTAGAGCAGTGCCTGATCCCTAAGCTGCTGGGTAGTTGAGGAAGGCTTTGTGATTTAGGATGGCCATTGCAGTTGAAAGTTGTTGGCACGGAGTCGTAAATGTAGTTTAGCCGGATGATGCATTTCCTATTTCAGTTTCTTATTTCAATTACAAACACTGGCTCGATACCATCCTTACTAAACTGAAGCCTATAAAATTCAAGGCAAAAAAGTTTCAAAAAAATGAATGAATTGATCTGTCACTCGTACAGAGTGTCCCACTCAGCGTCCAAAGGCAAAAGGCAGAATAACCTGAACCTCTAGATCTGTATCTCCAAATACACAACAACAACAACAACTGCCTAATTCCCTTTAAAGAGCAGGCATAGAAAATAAGGCTTGATTTTTGATGAGAAGTCAATGGGAGTTACTTGGATTGTACTACAGGAAAATGGGATTGAGAAGACAGGAACACAAGGTTTTGGAGATAGAGCTGGTAGATAAACTTGTATTGGATTTGTGCTTCTTTCTGTTTAAGAAATGTGGCCCTTACCATGCCACTGGTTTTTAAGCAAAGCTCTCAATTGATTTCAGAGGGGCATGCTGCCCAAAAATCAATGGAAGGAGACGCCCCCGTGTATTTACCTACTCTGATTTGGTTATTGACTTTTAGTAACTTTACAGATACTAACCAGGCAAAATGCCAGGACAGTGTTGCTGCAAATTTAAGTCAGGAATTCCCTTGCAAAGCTCATGTGGCAGTGCCTAAATACCTCACTTTGTGATAACCAGCCCCCAAAATGCAAATTGTTCTGCTCTCCAGGTGAACATGCACATTTTTGTTCCCTGAGTGATCACCTATCCATCAGAAAATTGGGAGTGGGAGGGGTGCAGGGCAGGCTGATTCTGCAAAGCTGCCTGCTAAAGCCCTGATTACTGTTATCAAGCAAAGAAGCAGTCCAGTTTAAGCTGCTAAGGTTTCTGACAAGCAACAGGTTATAATGTAGGAAGGCAGAGGAACGCGTGAATGAGCGACTCCAGACCCTGGTAAAGAGCGGATTACACTGAAGGTACGTTCCAGGGAAGAGACTGCACATTTCAGGGCAAGGCAGCAAATGGGCTTAAAAATAATCTGAATTTTTTTTTTCCCCTCCCAATCCAACAAAGATAGAGAGTGTAAGATGCTTGTGGAGGGCAGGTCAGCACATCAAACAGGCTCTGCTCGCGCTGCTGGGAGCAGTGAGGGAAGGATCCTGCCTGCCTGGGGTGAGTCAATGAGGTTAAAATGCGTGCTCTCACTGAGCTGGGCCTGGCGGCGTGAGGGTGTTTGGCTGGGCATTTGCCCAGCATCTCCCCCAGACTCCTCATAGTGACCTCCTCCTTGGTCTCGCTGCATTTTCTGGTTGCAGTGGATGTTGTCTCAGCAGTCCTCTGGTCATTTCGAGCCCCTAAATAAGCCAAAGGAAGATGTTTTGGATACCCATCTCCCTTTTAGGATTTGCTGGAAATTTACTGTGAGGAAAAACGAAAGCTGAGATTCGTAACACAGTGGCTGCTTGGTGGTCACTGCCCGTGGGAAAGCTCTTCCCCTGGGATAAATGCACGGCTGCTTCCCCTGTGGCAGTTGAACAACCCACCCTGTATCTACTGTAAGGCAAAATTTGGTACATGAATATGGGCTGGGATTGCCATAACTGCAGTCCAAATCCCATTTTAGCTGGGTGTCTGTTCTAACAGCTACAATCCAGGAATCAGTTTGGTTTATGGCAGAGGGAAAAGCGTCAAAATGGTTCAAAATCCAGGAGAAAGGCTGATTTTTGCTCTTCTTACACCATGAGGGTGATTGTAGCACTGTCGAGATACACCCTTTACTAGCCAGAGATAAGGCAGTGCCCTTTGCTGTCTGAAGATTGTGCAGGGCTTGTGTTCTTGTCAAACGGAGAAGGGATGCAGCATTCCTCTTTCCACCGAGCCTTTGAGCAGGCACTGATACATTTATAAATGGCATGTGATAAGCTTTAAAAATGCCACTTTGAAATTGAACCCAGAGAAGTGTGAACCATCTCAAACAAAAGTGATTCGCCTTGGTCACTTGACAAGTGCAGCAGGAATTTCTGATGACGGGAAGAAAACCCAGGCAACGCCAACCTGCCAGGCTCCCCAAAAGCTCCGGTGCAGAAGGAGCCCTCCTGGCCCCCACTGTCCCTGCAGAGCCCTTGGTCCCACCTTGGCTGTTTCCCTCGCTGGTGGGAAGGACGGCCCTGAGCAGGCAGCAGAGCTCAGGGTGCGGCAGCAGTGTCCAGGGCAAGGCACAGATCCGGCAGCCAGCTCTGCAGCCGTGACCTGCTCGGCTGTGCCAGGCATTGATCCCCACACTGGACATCCCTGAGCTGCACACCCCTCCCTCCTCGCAGGGGAACAGGTGAGAAGTGCCCTGCACACAAACTGTCAGAGGCAGCTTCCTCGTGAATTGGACAAAGTTTCAGCTCTGCCGCGGCTCAGGTTATTGCTGGCGTTGTGTACAGACTGTGGCAGCCTGGAGAGCCAGGGTTTATAATACACTCTGTGCACGGTGTCACCCTACTGGAAAGAGGCTCATCAGAACATGGCATGTCAGTTGTCACTTCACTGGGAACAGGTGAAACCCTATTATCAGTACACTGTCTACAGACTTCTGCTGCATCAGAAAACAGCTCGTCGGTGCAGTGTGTACAAAGATGTCACTGGTTCCTGCTGAACTGCACACGGGCTGTTCCCGTGGCAAGGAGCTGCCTGATGAGTACAAAGCAGGTGAGGGAGCAGCCTGGGACCAGGCTGGAGCATTGCTGGGAGCATCTTCTGTACATGGGGGGACAGGCAGCAAAGGGTGGAAGGGAATGGGACAATTTCCTAAAGATCAGGATTTGGTTACCTCTTTTGTGCCAGTTCAGGCGGCTAAACCTGGACAAACTACACTGTGGAGGCTGAAGGTGGCCAGAGACATCCCAAAATGCTGCTTTGTGGGATAGTGGTGATGCTACTGAGAGCAGGGTTTGATCCATGCCGCACAAGAGGAAACAGCCTGAGGCCCGAGACTGGCTGGACCAGTCCTGACTCCACCAGTGGCAACTCAGTCTGGTGCTGGCACCAAATTCCTGACTCCAGGAGTAGCAGCCTGGAGTCTGAGGATGGCATCACTTGGTGTAGCTAAGTCCTCCTGAATTCTGCATCCCACCCTCTGCGGGCGTTCTCCTTCCTGTCTCCTCCGCCTCTCCCCAGCACCACTCGGCTAATTTCTCGAGTGGGACACACTAATCCCATATTTCTCTGATAGTTACTTTCTCCAAAGCTGTCTCAGAAACCAGGTGCCAGCCTCCCCCCTGCTTCTTCCCCCGACCAGGGAGAAGAGATGGCGAACGGCTTTCTCTTGATTGTGTCGATGGGAGATGATTTTCAAGGTGAAATTTCTAGTTCAGTTGAGTCACTTTCATTCAAGGCGATGAGCAAAATGTCACCCCCACACTGAACCACACTCAATGCGCTGTTCTCCTATTGCATTTAAATTTACTCCACTTTTCCTTTCTGACACCTGTTTAAATCAATATCTTCCTCTCCAGGTCGTGGGCAGAATGTGCCTGGTCTCTCCGCACAGCGCTTCTCAAATCCACTAAAATCAACACAATAATTGAAATATTTTCAAGCTGATTACACCGCTGCCTGAGGCTAGGCTGGTTGCTAAGGGTAAGCTCCCTGGTTGCTAGGGGGAGTAAATCATCTTGCATTATTTGATTTTTGTTATAGATATGAAACCGCTACTCCCTCGATTAAATGTCTCTCAGTCTAACACCTATGGGACCTGGGGAAAGAGAAAAGAAAAGCAGCAACCTTGACCCTGTCAAATAAATATCTCTAACTTTTCCTGTCCTCCGGCTTCCAAACCAAACCTGTCTACTGATTTTTTTTTTTTTTTTTTTTTTTACCTGACTTTAAATAACAAAGCTGTGGGGACAAGCAGATGAAGAGAGGAAGAACTGTCTGTTCCATTAGAGGATCTCTCAGCTTGGCTAAACACTCTCTATTTACTCCAAACACAGCATGATGGGGAGCTACAAGGATCTAATAGCCTTGAAGATGTAGAATTGCACCAATTACAGTTCCTATTCAGCCCACGGCTCATGAGACATCAGCTGAAACCACAGGGCCAAATCCTGCTCCTAGGTCTGTAAAGTACAAATCTGGAGCATCTCTGTGGCAGAGAAGGATTTCTCCAAATTTTTTATGGTTGCACAGGAGCAGAGTCCCGTTGGACACTGCTGAGGTGAGGTGTCCAGGAGCCTGAATGTGTGCTGGGCCTTCTGCTGGTGGAGCAGGAGCTCCTGATGCATTATTAATAGGTAAGCAGTATGTGGGGCATTATCCCTGTGCCATGGACATTTTAAAGAGCCTCAGCTCCTCCTGTGGTTTCGCTATTTTCTTAGTGCAACCAGTTCCTGGGTGAGGGTATTATCACTGTAGGGTCCCCTCCAAAACTGCTCAGAAATTAATGTGACCCAGTAAATCTGTTACAATCCACTGGCAGGGCCAGAGGTACAAGAGCCTCTTCTGCCGTTTGTGCTGGAAGCAACCAGAAACCCTGGGTGTTTCTGAAGCACAAGGTTACAGAGGTGAGCTGGCTTGGTATAAAGTCTTTTTTCACCCCTCAAACCTCCTGTTTATCCTCACAGCTGCACTTTGCCTTCCCAGCACTGCCCCAAATCCTCCTCCTTAGGTGAGAAAACTGGGGAACAAAAATTGTAGTGCAGCAATTTGCTGCAGGTTGTGCAACCAGTCCCACCCTGACACCTTTTCGGCCCAGCTGCGGCAGCATTACCTGCAGAGGACAGGCTGCAGAGCCCCAGCTCCTTGCCCGTTGCAGCAGGACATGTCCTTCCCTCCCTGAACCTATTTTTCAAAGGGCAGCTGTAATCCACAATGGACAGGAAAAGCAATGTAAATATTGTGAACCCTTTGGTTACAACTAGATGCAACAGCAATATCTTCTCTGCCACGTCACCTGGTCCCTCTGCTGGAAACTGGGACGCAAATGCCATGAAGTAAGTGATGTCAAGAGCTTCAAAAGCTGTTGATGAAATAGGTGCAAAGAGAGAGGCATTAAAGTACTCGCTGCAAACCCTGGCAGATGAGAGGCTGGAGGTGAACAGCATCATTAGCACAAATGAGCCAGGCCAGGCTCAGCCCAGCCCAGCCTGTGTTCAACAGCACGCTTGACTCTGCTGCTCCCTCTGAGCTGTGCCAGCCACAGTGGTGCTTTTTGGGGTTATTGGTCAACACATGTGGAAACATGCAGGCCAGGGAGGGCAGGGGTCATCAGGAAAGCCTTGTGAGCCTGGACTCCACACCTCTTCCAGCCTGGCTGTCTGTCTGTGTCCTTGTTTTCCAAAGTTTGCAGGCAGGATCCCTCTGCGGGGCACCTGCACCTGTGCCACACATTTAGTGGGAAATGCCTGCGGCATTAAGAGCATCACAATCTAAATGATTAATTGTTTAATATATTGCAAGCTGGTTACCCCTCCTGGACGTGCCATGTAACAAATGGAGTCGGCGGAGATCGCACAGTAGCGAGCTCCTCGTTTGATGTTCAGCCAGCCACTGCCAATGGTTTGAGCTCACAGCCAGTGCTGCCTCCACCTCCTCAGGCAAGCATCCCTCTGGCCCTGAGCTGGATGTGAGACTGGGAAGTGCTGCTGAAGGATGGGAGCCAACTGGCCGTTCAAATACAGGTATGTAACTGGGGTCAGGGCAGATGCTTAATTCAAGCTGTTACTTGTTTTTATCACGTGTGAAGACTTGAAGTAAAGCCCAAAGTATTCAGCTCAGAGGAAGTGCTCTGCACCTGACACACAATGAACACGCTTAGGGGATGTGATGTGGGGTTTCACTTGCACATCTGACTTACTTAAAATCCATATTAAGTATAATTTCTATTTCAATATTGTACAGGTCACACTTTATGTTAAGGTTCCATTTATAAATAGTTCATAAAGATTAATAGATGTTTTAATCAATGACTAATCAATAGTTTAGTGACAGGAAAGCCCAGCAGTGGGAATTGCCCCAAGCCTTGTGGGCACTTTGCTCTGGTTTGGTGACGTTTGACCCTTGATCTGGACTGGGACCAGCCCTGTCAACAGCAGGGGGATGCAGCACTTCTCCCATCACTGGTGGTACCCTCTGGTCTGGGCTGGGCTCTGAGTAGCCCACATTGCAACCAGGGGGGCTCACTGGGGAAGACAGCCCCAATTCTTACCCCCTAAGCTCCCAGGAGTGCTATGGTAGAGGGTCCAGCAACCCTGGGTCTCTGAGGCCAAGTGGCCCTTTCTGGGCATCTCATCACCCATGGGAATTTCTGGGAGACATCTGTACTCTGTATGTGAGGAATATATTTTGTTGAAACATAGTTAACGATTTTTTAAAAGATTCTTCTGAGAAGAAGTTTTGTATTTTTTTAGTCATCTTTTAGTCACGCACTTTAAGATTTGTGTCCACACGGGCACTAGAAGGATAATGTAATTATCTCTTAAAATAATATAGTCAATTTAAAGAAAGACATATATTAAGGTTATATAAATTGATTGGTCAGAGGTTTCCAAAGCAGAGAGGTAGATGCCCATTCCCCCTGATTATTCAGAGGAGTTGGGTGTCTAATTCCCTATGAGTCAAACTCCTTATATAAAGCTTCCAGAACAGACCCTGTAATTGAATATTAAGTGACTTTTTCATGAGTTCTTCTTTATGTACCATAATCATGGTAATTCAACTGGTAATGCTCAAATGACAAAACAAGTGCTCGGCAGCTTGACCACCCTGGAAACCGAGTGAAGCCATTTAGCAAAGCCCAGAGCCAATGTCTTTGCCTCCAAAACCTTCTCTGCACGTGAATCTTTGAAGAACCTTTCCATTTTTAATGGCCAGAAATATCTGCCTGCTAAACTTTAACTACAACTGTACCCAAAGCCCGTCTGTCTAGCAGCAGGTGGGCTAGTGAGAGTCACAGTCCTGCTGGGATACAGCCAGCTGTTCCCAGGAATGAATCTCAAGTAAATTAACAAACACCACACAAACCTGTCAATTGAATCATTCTTGATTACTGTAAATGCTGGGCTACCCATTAAGGAGCTTCTCCCTCCGTGCACAGGGAGTTTCTTTATGTACTGAGTGTGTAACTGGGGTGGTGACACCCCATCCTCTGGACGGAGGGTGCCTCAGGACCCACGGGGGAAGTCAGCTTAGACCACTGAGTTCGAAGTGGTGGAGATGTCCAAGGTGGTTTCCTCACATCTCTGAAGGTTCTTCAAGCCTTCAAAGGGCTCATGAGTTCTTTGGGTGTAGGTCAAAGCTTCTCTTGTCCAGTATCAGGCACATCTCCCTCTTCTTCCTTTTGGAGGCTTCTCCTTGGCAACAGCGTGGCCACTGAGTGGCTCTAAACCCAGGACATCCCCACATGCACCAGCCATTTTCCACTTGGCAGAAGTACACTGAGGGGAGAACATCACCTCTGTGGGGATGAGAGAGCTGCAAACACATTGCATTGAAGGCAGGAGAGCTTCTGGTACCAGACAGCAGCAGTTTACAGAGGCTTGTAGACATCATACAATAATCGGGGCACTGGGTGAGAAGCAGAAGGTCTTGGCTCAACATCGGTCCCTCCGATGTTTGGTTTCGTACTTGAGCTTTGATGGCGTGTTCAAGCCTACTGTATGAAATTACGGACCTCCTCTCATGGTGGATGGCAGCCAAATCCCTGAGTGCTGGCAAAGCCATGGCAAAATTCAGCTGAGGTTGTCTGCCTGCGCTGCCTTTGGGTGTGTGGTGTTCTGGGGTGAGGATGTGGGACAGCTGCAGATGACCAAGCTGCTGAGCAGCAAAGAAACAGGGGTTTAAGGGCAGATGGAGTGAAAATGGGCAGTGGAGAAGCACAGAGAGGAGAGCAGAGACCTGAGAGGGCCAGAGGCTGCTGACTTGTGCCAATAGCAGTGACTTGGAAACAACAGAAGGGAAGGCAAAAACACATTAAAGAAGGGAGAAAATGGACTGTCAAGAGATAACTGGCGGAGAGAAGAGAGGATGTGATCTAGGAAAAGCTGGAGGGGACACAACAGGGAGGGAAGGGAATTGCTAGGAAGTGCTTGAGGGTAGAGGATGGAGGGGACACCAAAAAGACTGTCCTAGACCCAGGCCAAAAGCAAGGTCTTACTGTCACCTACCCCTCGTGATCTACTGGCCCGGCCAGCAGCCAATACTCCCTTTTTCAGCTGTATGAAATGTGTCCCCTTGCTTGCAGCCCTGGTGTGAGCTGGGGGCACAAGCTTGGACCTGTGGAGAGAAGTACTGGATGTCCCTGTAAGACACCACTTTCATCTATCTGACTGTTGACAGCCTTCAAACTAGAAATGGCCTGAAACTGGTTAATGCCTTGGTTCAGTGGTGTTTGTTCCATGTCCCTGTTTGTTCTTGTAGCTGGTGATGGAAGAGAGCGAGGAGTAGTGCAGTCTCACCTTAATCCCACGCAGCAGAGCACATTTGGATAAACCAAGGTCCTTCCCATGGAGGAAACATCCTGCTCCGTGCAGCACAGCAGGTGCCTGGGAGCCCATGCAGGGCTGAGGGCCACCCTCACCTGTCCCCCACAGGACCAGCTTTGCAGGATGGTTGCTACTCCACTGGTGGCAAAGGTGAAGGCTGGGACGTGCTTGTGATGCGTGCAAAGCTCTGGGTGCCTGACCCCAGATAGTCTTCAGGCCTGACCCATTGCTGGGTCTCTGCAGGGAGTTTTGGTGCTGGTGCTGGTTCATTCATCTTTGGGAATATGAGCTTGTCACATCCTTCATTGACAATTGAACCTCAATTTCATTCCATGCAAGTCAGCAGAGACAGTGAGAACACGATCTGAACGACACCAATGTCAAAGACTCACAACCAGAGCAGCCCCACTGACTTCAGGGAGAGCAGGATCCACCCCAGGATGGAGGATTTTGCTCGGGAGGGTGTGTGGGAGAGGGAGCGTGGCCGTAACCTCATCAGTGGTAAATCTCTGTCGATGTGGATATTAGCACTGTGTTTCCCCAGCTGTGTCAGTGTATGTTTGTGTATACAGACTCAATTTATGTCATTTTGTAAGCAGGTAAGTGTTTGTGCCAGACTCTGTGCGATTTTGTGAAAAGCATGCTTACATGTTTGGATAGATTTAATAACAGCACGCATGTGTGCGTGTTTATATTTAGACAGGCTCATGGGAAAGGCTTAGCACACGGGGAACATCATCAGGATCTCGTGGTTGGGGAGGATTTCTGGAGGATCCAGCTTAGTGTGGGTGGCAGGTGGGTCTGCTCCTGTCCATGTGTGTGACATTCCTGACCCTGTGTCCCAGCCTTCTTGAGTGGATGATGATGGTCCCATACAGGGAGGGAGAGGATTTGTGTGTGTGTGGTTTTGGCACTGGAAGAGACACATGTGCATATGCCACTTAATTTTGGTGGGTGCCTTGGGAAGTTGTGCTTGCAAGATTCCCAGCGGACAGATATAGAAGGGTGATGTTTATGGACCCATAACAACATCCCTTCGTATCCTCCAAAATTCAGTATAGCATGGGCCGTGTGGCCATAAGTGCACAGATGAGTGCACCAACACGTGTGTGATTTTTGTGCCATTCCTGACTTGTTCCTGCAGCATGTCCCAGGTGCAGGGTGCTTCCCCACACATCCCAGTAGCACTGATGCCCACTATAGCTGAGGCACCACTTACAGAGTCGAGCAAAACTCTCTCTCACCCGGAGGTTATCCACAGTTGGTCTGATGTGCACCAAGGCCCGTTTGTGGTTGGAGACAGCAGAGTCACTGGCTGTTTAATGCTGCACGTGGTTTCACACCCTCACCTTGCAGCAGGTGCGTTGCACACATGGACACGTTTCCAGGACATATCTGCCTGTATTTGAAATACCTGTGCTCACCTCAGGGCTTTTTGCACATGGTGGGTCCCAGCGGGGTTGCAGAGGGGGTCTGCCACGGGCTGGCCTCGGTGTGGGTGCTGCTGGTGGGCTGTTTTGGGGGGCAGAGGTCTCAGTCCGCATTGTGCAGCTGCTGGGGACGCAGACGTCGCTCTCCCGCTTGGACACCGCCCTGACTTTTGTCCTGCCGTTTGACATCTGTGACTTTTAAGGCGACACATCCCCAGCACTGAGCCCTGCTCGGCGCCGACACCCCGGGCTGCCATCAAGCAGCATCTGCCAGCCCCGGCCCTGACACCAGCGCAGCCACCGCCGCTGGCAGCCCCATCCCGCCGGCTCCCCGCCGCCCACCGGCCCTCCGTGCTGGCGGGCAGCGAGTGGGATCAATAAGACACCTCCGACTCCTCTATTTACAAACTAGCTGCCTTCAGCAGCCAGGCTGTTTAAGCACTTCATTCCCATTCAGGAGGGCCATCTGCTGCCTTTTGCTGTAAGTCTCTCTGAAAACCTCAGCCTTGACAAGCTCGAGATATGTCAGCGCAGTTATCAGCGGAAAGCAACATCTGCCGTGCCTGACACCCACTATTGTAGGCCATTTAATCTGTCCCCCTCCTCCCTTTAACTGCAGACAACAGCTCCCTATATTATATTTTCCCACTCAATTAGCACTATCATCCTGCTGAAATAGAGGCCAATTTACCTTTAATGACATCATTGTTAGGAGAGTGGCAGCCCTGGCCGGTGGCTGGCGGGAGGCAGCGCGTCTCCGCGGCTCGCGGGCAGCCTATCCGCGCTGCCTTCACCCCGACCGCAGACATTGTTTCCGACAGTTCGCAGAGGCAGTGTGGCGGAAAATTGAGTCCAGATTCATTAGTTTTTTTTTTTTTTCCCCTGCTCCCCCCCCCCTCTTTTTTTTTTTTTTTTTTTTTCCGCCGTGCACTGCTCAAGTCAGTTAAATTGATACATTTCCTAACAAAATTGAAGTGCTTTGTGCTGCCAGCGGAAAGCCTGGTGACCCTGCGCGGCCCACCGAGCAGCCAAAACGAGTTGATGGATCCATTAGGCCGCGCAGAATGCCTTCCCCCTCTGCCTCCGCTCCTGAGTGACACTGTAAATCTGAACCAATTTCAGTCCCTAATCATCATTACAAACCCCTCCACTGTTCATTTATTACTCTACAATTCTAATACAGCACACGACTGGGTCAGCGCACGGGGAGCCGGCACGGCTGTGGAGACAGGCTTAAAGAGACCATAATCCTTCCTAGGTTTTATCAGGGAAGCAAACCTGATTTGGCCCTCCCTGGTCCCCACAATCTGCCCTCTGCCTCTGGTCCAGCGAGCAGATGTTGTCTGCCTGTCCCGGTGATAGGAGCACAGGCTCCAGAGCAGGAGGAGCAGGGTGGCAGAGGGGAAGCACACACCTGAAGGATGCAGGAACCACAGCATGCCACATGAATCCCAGAAGGGGTGGGGTGCTCTTGGAAGGCTGGCACAGCTGCTCTGACCCCTCGGCTATGGGATGGAGAGGCGTGCAAAGGCTGCTGCAGCCCTGCAGCCATGCAAAACAGCTGTGCAAAGAGGGTGCTTGGGTAGATGAGGAGCTGGCACATGGCTGAGAAGGACCATGAGGATGGAGGATGCTGCGCACTGGGGTTTATTGAGGTTCTCCATCAGTTTGGATTAAATAAAGGACATCTTTTTGGAGCTGAAAAGCCTCAGTGGATGTCCCTGCAGGATGGCTCCTCCAGGTAGAGGTCAGAGGAGAGGCTGGTGGGACCCATGTGATGCCAGCTTGCAGCTGCTTCCCACCTGGCCATTCCTGCTCCAAGACCTGCCATCCCACTCCTGCCAGCTTGGTGAAACCTCACCCTGGGCTGCTGGCTTCCAGCATGGAGAGTGGATGCTGATTGAGTGCTTGACCTGCTAAGTGTGCTTGTGTGCCTGGATCGAATACTTTTCCAACAGGATGCAGAAGAATTTATTTATTTGATTTTATGTGGCTGATTTTTTTTTCTCCTGCCTTTTTAGCAACGTGCCTGTCAACATCTCTGTAGGTGCAGAAGTAATCAAAGGATTTAAACACATACATAGTAAATAATCAGATTAATGGCATGATCAGACATGACTTGATGGCACTGGGATTTCTTTGGGTGAGATCAGCACTGGCTGGGCAACTTGTTGCTGGAGCAAGATGTGAAGCTGGGAAGAGCAGGGTAAAAGGGGGTGAACAGGGTGCAGACACCCAGAGACCCAAGTTTAATCAGAGGTTGAGCAGGAGGGTACACAACTAAGAAACTTGTGGCTGAGATGTCTGTTCTCTTCCCGTGAGTGCTTTACTTGGCAGGGGCGTTCTGTGGAGGGTTGTCCTTGTTTGATGAGGCAAGGGAGCAAGAACAGTGATCTTACAAAAAAGACTGATAGTCGAACCCCTCTTTGCCATTTGCTCCTTCAGTGAAAGTCTGGATGGCAAGTCTGCACCTTGTGAAAGACTGGTGCCTTTGTTGGGATGCCAGAAGCTGAGTTAGTGACCACGGATCTGCCTGGATGATCAGGAGGATGTCAGCCTCCGGAAAGCGTCAATTTTTCTGCCACTGGCAACCAAAGTGGGTCTTTTTCTACAGCTCACATGGCAGACATGTTTTGCTTCCTGCTACAGGGTCCCAGGCTCGAGGTCAGCCTTGTCTGGCAGGGAGATGTGACAGCTGCCAAACTGCGCCAGGGCCAACAAGCAACCCCTGTCAGCCCCGGCCGGTGTGGCCGCCTCAGCTGCCTCTCACACCCACAGCAAAACTTCCCAAAGTTTTCTCTGCCTGTGATGCGCATTAAGGGCAGTCGTTGTAAAAATGAAACAGCATTCAAAAATATATATTTGAAAGAGCAGTCCTGAGGCCAAGAGAAGTTGATGGCAGGGTTTGCAGTGGGGATTTGGCCAGGGTGACATCCATTTCCTTGTATTAGCCCCAAATCAGCCCTGGGGGAGGATCAGCTTATTCCAAGCAGGAGAGGAGACCAGCACCTCAGCAATTATGGCACCACTCTCTATGGACACACTTCTAAGGAAGGTCCCTGCTTCGGTCCTTACAGGCCAATCTGTTGTTGAATCGCCCTGTCCCCATCACCCCATGTCCCACATTTCTGTGGAGCTGAGCCAAGTGCTGGCCCTGTGATGCAGCTCCTGTAAGTCTGTGCTGCTGGCCCTTGGCGTCTCCTCTCTGTTTACAGCCCGGCCAATGCTTTTCCATCTGCACTGTTGTTAATGCCCATATCTAAGGCAGTCCGGATTAGTTTCTCAAGTAGCATTTTGCAAGGATCAATATCAACTGCTTTGCTGAAGTCTAGATGCATTACATCTTCTGTAAGACTTTTCATCCACAAATTTCGTAATTTGATCCAAAAAAAAAAAAAAAAAGCTATCAAGTTGGTCTGGCATGACTTGCTCTTTATAAAGGGATGTTGTTTATTGCTCGTGGTCCTGCTATCCTCTAGGTGCTTTCCAACATGCACCAAACAGCCTATTAATGCCTTCTGTGACACTCTGGGTTTGACGAAACCCAGCCGAACCTGCTGCTCGCACAACTGGGTTCGAGCACAGCTCCCCGGCAGCTGCTGGGGCATATGTTCACCGTGCACACCAAGGGTCTGATTCATCTCTCACACCAGCGCAAGGCAGGAGTAAGTCAGCTCAGCAGCGGGCTCGAGAATCCAGAGGCAGGTTTGGTACAGCAGATGTTGTGTTGCTGTTGCAGGCAGTATTCCTGAGCTTGCTTTTACCTGCTGTTTCCCACCGTGACCCACCGGATCAGACATAAGGGTTTCTCTTGGGGCAGCGGGGTGGAAATCGCTGGCTACATAATTGGTGTTTTATGCCATTCAACTGGATGGCTCAAACCTTTGGGTGACTGATTCAAATTCTAGTGTAAAGGCGTTTGGGCCGTGTCCAAATCAGTCCTGGTAGAGTGCCTGCTACGGAAAACTCAAGGATAAATACTTTGCAGGAGTGTGTTGGCAATTTTGTCAGCTCTAATCATGAAAATATAGCCCTGGTGTTTCCTACAACAGCCTGGTGCCCAGTCCAGACTTACTTCCTCTTCTGGGTATTTTCATTCTGTTCTGAGGCCCCTCACCTGATGATGATGCACTGTGCTGTGCTGGTGTTATCCCAGGGACTCTCTGAATGGAGTCACTGGGTTGTGTCCTGGCACTGCCAAGACGGAGGGCACCCTCTCCTCCCTCAGTTCAGTGGAGCAAAGATCACAGCCAAGATGCTGAGAGAGCCCAAGAGGTACCACAGCCTCTGCGTTGCATTGGCTGTGTTTCCACTGCCTACGGAGCTCTGCTGCTGTGTAAATAATGGAGCTGACACAGCACCTTCTGGGATATGTTTTCCACAGTTTCATAAGACCTTCAGTGGCTGCGCGATGGTGCCTCGGCACAGCCAGCCTGCCCGTGATCTATAACGCTGACAGCTCAGGAGGCTTTTGAGGGATACGGCATACAAGAGTGAATTTCCCAAGTATTGCATGGGCTTGGGCTTCTATTGCTCCCTGCTGACTCCCCAGGCTCGTGCAGTGCTGCAATACCCTGAAAATTAACTCCTTTATGGCACGACGCTCAAACCCCGCAGTCCAGGGGAGAACGGGGTGGATCCAGCCCGGTGGGACTGGTTGCAGCTCCTGCTGTTGGTAGAGCCTGCTGGCCTTGCTGGTGGTCTGGCTCTGACACAGCCCTCCAAAGCCCACCATGGCTCACAGTTAAGCCAGGGAAAAGATTACTGGGACTTGTTGTAGTCTCTTCCAGCATCCCAAGAGATTAAAATAGTTTGTTTCACTGCTGGAGCATAATCTTGAGAAGGAAAGAATTAGTCTAAGGAGGATCATGGTGAAAGGTCCCTAACAGTGTGATTTAGAAAGTTCATCTGACCCAGGGTGCTGATGATCCTACTCTAGTTGAAAATATGCTGTGAGCCAAACCACTTATTACTCTTTCCCCCTTGTGCCTGGGACTTCAGATGGATTTCATGGAAATGAAAGGCAAATAAAACCCATCCATGGGCATGAGGAGTCTGTCAAAAAGGAGACACCGCTGAAGAGCTCAGACCTGCATTTTCTCCTTAGGAGGAAGGGTTCACTGGGTGCAAACCAAGCTCATCCAGAAGAACTGGGAACCTTTCAGAGACCATGAATTTCTGGAAAACACAACCTTTTGCATTTATGGACACCAGCACATCCAAGTGTTGCATGACAATGGCAAGCAATAACCAGTGTCTCGCCTTATAAAACACATGTAAGGGAAAGATACTATGACCTTCATTAATTCTTCACAGTGATTGTCATGTGTTAGCCCCCAGCTGGTCTCTACAGGTCATCTTTTTTCCCAGTGGGAGTCCTGGTCTGTTGTTTTTGTGAACATTGCTTTGCTGTGGGCTGTTGCAACACCCTGATCTAGAAGCAGCTGTGGATGGAGCTCCCAATAGGTGTCAGGAGAAATGCAGCCGGTGATGGAGGGATCCCCATGGCGAGCATGGGGATCTCCTTCAGAGCAAGTCTGCGAGTGCAGAGCCCAAGAGGGATCTGCAAAGCATCTAACATGGTCAAATTAACCCCTGTGGACAGGCAAACACTTGTTTACAGAGCAGAGAAAAGCAGAGATGGAAATTTATGGTGTCACTAAAAGAACTTCTCACCTGGAGTACAGAGAAAAGGAAAGAGATAGCAATATTTCCCACTGAAAGGAGGAAGAAAAGCTCTTAGCAAATCAATACCCTTATTTAGTCAATAAACCCGCAAAACAACCCCTCCAGGGGATAAACATGGAGAAAATTCACAGCTTGCAAACAGGCAGGCTCCAATTCCGGCCTTTGACAAGGCGGTCGCAGTCGATGCGCTGGGCTCTGTTTGCCACAGCGAGGGGCTGCTCTGCTGGGAGCGGGCTGGTCAGGGGGCTGCAGGCTGGAGCTGTGCACTTGGGAGCCACGGTGAAGAGGGGAAGGGCCTTGGGAGCGCCCCGTGACGAGGATGAGCACATTAACTCAGGTAAATGTCCCTTCCTGGAGCGGTGCTCACTCGTGGGGAACGGGAAGGAGGAGCAGCGTCCGGGCAGGGATGCCACAGGTAAGATGGGAGCATGCCAGGGGCAAAACTCAGCAAGAAATGCATGAAGCTGCTCTGTGCAGTGGCTCAGCAGCACCTCTGGCAGAAAGGCAGAGGCATCTTAGCTTATAGAGATATTTACAGGGCTGCAAACTTCCAGCAGCCAACAGCTGGAGTTAGAAACTCATGACACAGCCCTGTGATGTGCAAGATGTTAAGAAATTAATTTTAAATGCTTTTTTTATTTTTTTCTTGCTAAATATATATATTTATTTTTGCTTAGCCTGCAGGCTTTACATCTTCAAGTTTTTCTCCGTAACCATCAACTAGAAATTTGCTTGGAAGAAATCCAAATTGTTCTCTTATTCATAAGATTTCAAGAGCTGGAGCTTTGGGAAAAAAACCATCTCTGTCATTACAGTGCTCATGGTAGAGCCCCAGGAGCCAGCACACCAGAAGCACAGCTGAGCAGCACCACGGCAGGGACTCTCAGAGCCTTGCAGAAGAATCCACCACCCTTCAGCAGCAAGAGCACTGGACGCCAGCTATCCCAAAACAAGTCAAATGAAGGAGTTGGTTGCAGTTTTGTTCCATTACAAATGAGCCTTTGACCCTTCTGAATTAATTTTCCATCCATGGAATGGATCAGACCATGGGACTGCATCCTGGCTCTGCTGGCCATGCAGCATCTCTCCTTTCTACCAAGGACATGAAGCTGAAACAGACTGAAATCGGGCCAGACTTTACAAGCAGCATTTTGGGTGGAAAACTGGAAGAATTCAGACAAAGCCAATGGCTTTGCAGAGTGGTATCCAAGACCTCCATGACTTGATGGAGCAGAGAATTATCTCCTCCTAGGTCTATGATTTTCTCTCAACACAGCTGGACTGTTACGTGTGTTAAAAGAGAGACATCCTCAGTCAAGGCTCACCAATATCGCTCCACTGAACTGTGAGATGCTCAGATTTATTCCTGCCAAGTCCTGGCCCAGTATTTATTTTCCATGTTATATTTCTTTTTTTTTCTTCTCCTCTTTCCTCTGGTGCTGTTAACTACTCATGGCATTCATCAAGAAATGAAGCACTTATTAGTATAGGATAATATCTGTCCTCTTCTGTTTTTGAGAAAGCTCATGCTTGAAATGTAGCCAGAGGTTGAGTTAGAGGCAACATTTGACTGTTAAGAGTTCAAAGCTGGCTCCTAATTGTGTTTTGGAGCTGGACATTCACAGTTGGGAAAGCTCCTGCCTGATCTTATTTACGCTGTCATGAAATGCCTGAGTCCCAGTATATATTGGTACTTCCTATTCTGGCTGCTTGCAGAGGCTGGGAAGTTTTCCGACTCATTTGGCTAAGGTTCAGCAAACCTGAATTTAGAAATGGGGGGAGTCTGGTATGGATGCAGGAGAATTTGCACCAAAACCTGTCAGTCTGCTTTAGTGCCTGAGTTTGCATCATGAAGCTGCCAAGGACTGATGTAGGACCTTCCTGCCTTTGGAGAAGAGGTTCGGAAATTCAGGCAGGGACAAGTCCTTTAGTAAGTGTGCAAGAGGCTGCTACTTGGTGTAAAGTGAGGACTGCCTTTGTACTGGGCTCTCTCAAGAAATCCAGATGTCTCCAAAATGAATATCTGGCCTCGGTCACCTGGCTCCAACACCCTGTCACACCTTGGATATAGAAGCTGGACTGCAAACTCAGCTCTACTGGTAAATCCAGAACATTTCTGTCAAAATGCTGAGGTTTACACCAGCATAGTTAGGATTGCACCAGGTCCCTACCCGTTAATGCTCTAGTAACTGGATGCAAATGTGCTGGGGTAGGCAAGGAGGGGGGAGGTTCAAGAAGATAAAGGCAACTCAAATATGCTCTACAGTCAATCTGTGTTTCCTGAGAGAGAGAGACATCTGTATCTCTAAATTTAGAAACGATACTCTCTTTCCAGCAGGTAATAAACCAGCAAGCGCTGTACATATTTTTTTCTATTTTGAATTCTGTTAACTGACAATTTAACCTAAAATCTCTCGTATTTTCTACCTGTTCAGCTGTAAATAGAGACTGACAGTTTATTTTCAAACATCCTCGTAAAAAAAAAAAAAACCAAAAAACCAACCGAACAAACCACCATCACAACACAACCCACCAACATTTGAAATAAATACTTATGGGTCCATGACAGACTACAGACGTGCAGTCAAATGCTCCGCAGCAATCTCTTGGAGCTGTCACACTCCGTGATCGGTCTTTTACAAACACAAACACTGTTGATTTCTTATCAAATGTAAAACCTCCGCAGCTCTTTCGTAAATGGTTACCGCGAGCATGAAATCGACATTGTGAATCACATGTGACACTGCCTTGTCCGCTTGTAATTGAGCCGCGTGGGGAAGGCGCCGGCGCCGCGACAGCCGCGCATCACCCGCTCCCTCCCCGGCACCCTGCAAGGGGCAGGGTGAGCCGGGGCCGGCTGGGTGCTGGGGGTTTGCTCCTTTATTTAGTGCACTAAAGGCTCTGTCGCACCCGGGCGGTGGTTTCAGTCCCTGTGGGGTTGTCGTGGATGAGGTGCAGTCGTGTTTCTTTGCGAGGGAGGGTTTGGGGTGGGAGGCTGCATGGGAAAGGGGTTTGGGTGCTGCCTGTGCCGTCCCGAGGAAAGCGAGACCGGCATGCTCGCAGGATCCCTTTCTGCCTGGACACCCAAAATGCCATCTGGAAACCAGGAGGCTGTTGGGGTGTCACCACCAGATGAAGCCTGTGAGTCCCAGTCCCAGCAGAGGACCTGCTGGTGGGGCAGGACCCTTCCTCCCACAGCAGCTGGGGTCTCTCCATTTCTGACCATGCACTGGGGACAGCGTGGCGTGTCCTGGCTGCTTAGTGTCCCCTCACATCGGACAGACAGAAGCCCTCATTCTCTCCCTTCCCACTCCCTCCTAATTTTTTAGTGTAACCCAAATGAGTTATTCCCTGGTTGAAGTCTCCTGGGTGTCCCTCCAGGACCTGGGTTAGTCCTTGTTCTCCCATTCAATACATGAGGTGGATCTGCTCTCTGAGCATCCCCAGTTTTGGGTCCATCTGTACAACCCTTAAACATTCTCGTCTCTGCACAAACATATTAACTAGCTCAGATGGGTACACTCAGGGTGACCCATTAAAATAAAACACAGAAATACAACAGAATTATGAAACATTTACATGGAAACATCTCCTGCATCCCTATCTATAAATAAAACTGTGTCCTATTAACCAGGAGGTGGAAGATGAGTAGAAATAGAGTGGTCTATCTATTTATATAATGATATAATCTATCTAAATAAAACTAATCTATTTTTCATGCCATCTATTTCTCCAATCTAAAATATACTCGTTACCATGGAGCAATGATGTCACTAAAATGAATGACACCCATAAATGCAGACGAGCTGTAGTTATTCTGATGATCCAGGACTTCTCTCTTTGCTCATTTGCTTAATTTTACACATGTGAGGAGTAGCTTGGAGCTAAATAGTATCACACCAGCAGCAAGCCAAGCAATGTTCCCGCTGACTGCAGGCCGAGGGCTCTGCTCTGTGATGTGCCACCCTCCGTGTGATTGTGTGTGCACGTGTGTGCCGTGGAGGCGCCTGTGCCCATCCACCACGAGAAGTGCAAACTGACTGCCTTTCACAATTCATTGCCAGCGTTTGCTCAGCTTGGCCTGACTGCTGGGTTATTTATCAGCGCTCGGGAGCAGCACAGGGTTGGGTGCTGTGCGTGTTCTCCACTGCGAGAAGTTTAAGTTAATGCAATGTTGCATTTAATTTATGGAACGTAGCCCGTTGCTATGGCATTGAGCACATAAAAAAACAATCAATAAATAAGTGAAATTGGTGTCAATGGGAATTTTGTACAAAGATGTGCAGTAGAGTATGACTCTTCATTTAGAAAGGCAAAGATACAATTTATTTCACCCTTTCTGGATGTAGTTTAACCTCCCCTTCGTTGGAGAGGTGCATTTCCTGACCAAGAGTTATGTCTGTTTTGATTTCACTCAAGAATAATAAAAAATGTTTTCCTTTTGGTGGATTTATTGAGACCTTTGGCATTCCAAGACAGGATTTTCATATTCAAGACTGGAACATACGGCCTAGAGCATCCAAAGGAAATGAAGCTGTGTATCAGTATGACACACACATTTGTGGGGAAGTCCTTGGAAATGCAAATATTTGGTGAGCCAGGCAGGCTGAAGTAAATAGGAAATCTCCAATACACAGCATCCACATAAAAAAATCCGTCTCTTCAAAAATACCAAAGTGTTGTGTCCTGTCGGTGTAGCCTGGGCAGGGCGGGGGGTTGCCGACAAGGTCACTTCTGCTCCACAAGGCCTTCCTAAAATAGATGTTTATTCAGCAATGTTGCATTGGGTTTTGTCCAAGCAAAAATTAGAGGATAATTCTAAGTGTGAAAAGGAAAGGTCTTCAAAAAACTCTACACCCTGTTGGTCTGAGGGTTTTTTTTCCAATATCATCAATCAGACAATTTAAACACAAGCTCAAGTTAAAAATGGGGTTCTGTAGATGCAGTGGGAAGTGGACATACAGCTGTGGCCATCTGGGCTGCCAAAGTGCTGCTGCTTCTGGGTCTGGAGGGAGACAATCCTACAGGAAGAGTGCACAAATAGGGAAGCAAGGTCTTCCACTTTGATCTTTTAAATAGAGCCAGAACTACAGAAATCCCCATCATTTCCAGGTTCACCATTTCTCGCCTTCTGGGCAGCAGCCTCCTGTGCTTTTAATGAATTATCCAAGTGGGACAAACCTTTGCACGTCTCTTCCCTCTGCCACAGAGCTACAGGAGAATTTGGACATGTGATTCCCAGGTGGTGAACATGCAGTGTCCCTGATGAGACCCGGAGGATGGAGCTGGCGGAAGCAGCACAAACCCAAGGTACTAAGTTGTGTCATGCTCACAAAGTAGTCTTGGCAGTCAAGCCTTTGCACCCAGAGGCCAACAAGATGGGATTTGCCACTTTTACATTTTCCTGCAGCCTTTATGGCTGACATCCTTTTGGTTCTTCATCCTCCCCTTCCTCCCTCTGCAGAGGCTGATGCTGTCACAGGTGCATTTGTTGGCTTGATTCAGAGTCCACTGGTGCCAGCAGAAAACCTTCCCTAGACTTGAACAGATCTTGGGATGGACTGCTGACACCTGGCTCAGACATGGTCCTAGGGACAGCCCCCGTTGTGCTGACCCACATTCAGCCCTATGTATTTCCCATTCGGGAAAGCCCTGGGAGATCCCAGGGATGACAAATTTCAGACAACTGCCTTCTGGAAAACTGCTGAGGATGGCAGTGGGCTCAGATGTAATGTTTCCCCATCCTCAGAGGGTCTCCTGTCTGCTGCTCATGACCAGGCATCTCTCTAGGGATGAGGGGTGGAGGTGGCAGTCCAGGATTGCCCACCCTGTGGAAGAGTAGAGCTTATCAGAGACCAACAAGCCCCTGGCCAGTCCTTGCTCTCCCTGAATGAGAGGGGAGGGGAAAAAAAAATTCAAAACTTTAAGGTATATGAACTGTGAAATTAAATCGAAATACTCAAATAAAGAATCACATAACAACATAAGCAAAGATGTTTACCAGGGCTTGAAGTTAAATACAGATTTTTTCATAAACCCTAACACCAAATGCAATAAAGTTCTCTGGAATGTTAAATATAATTTACAAGGGAAAAAAATGTGCCCTGCTGCCATAAAGCATCTTGTGAGGTGTCCCTTTCCAGGGATCAGTCCAGGAGCAGGAGGAAACCCGCACTGCGAGCCCTTGCTCCGGACTTCCCCATCCAAAGTGATCACGAGCACACCCAGTGAGTGAGCAGCCCTTTCTCCATCCACAGTACAGCCAAGAGAAGGGAGCCAAGTAATCTGTGCTGCAGCTCCAGTGAAGGGGCTGCCCGGAGTGGGAGCACCAGCTCGGGCCAGTCGTGGGGTCCCAGCTGCCCCAGTCCGGGGTCCCAGGCTGGCAGGAGCACGGCCCAGCGCCTTTCACCGCCCCTCTGGAGCCCGCAGCGCCTGCGCCGAGGCTGGAGAGTGCAGCCCAGGGAAAATCATGGTCTCACATGACACTTATTCCTTGACTACTGCCCTTCCCACTCCCCTGGCGTCTCTGACATTTACACCCCGAACTGACAGCACAAAGGCAGCATCTGGATGGCATCGCCTGTGGCTCTGGAGTCACGGCTGGTGGACTTGTGGTGTATCCAGATATATTCATTAAAGCACTAATCAAGCAGAAGCTCATTTGTGGAATTGTCTTTGAATTTAAAAGGGAAAAAAGATGGTTGGACTACAAAGCCACTGCAGTCCAGAAGTGCTCTTTCCATAAAAGACACTCCACAGCCCAGGCCAGTTACTGCAAGCTCCATTCCTGGCTGCCCGTATGGGTTTGCCAGGTCCTGCTGAAATGCCAAGAAGCGACAATCCAGCCATGGTGGTGGCAACTGGGGATGAAGAGCTCCTCGATGAGCTGTGAGTGTCTGTGCACAGAGGCAGGTCTGTGTCTACATGGGCAGATTCTCTCCTCCAGGTGTGCTGGCATGTGGCAATTATTAGAGGAAGGAATAGAAATATACCTTATGTTTAAAATAAAAATCCACACACAGAGACTATTTCACTGTCATCCCCCTCTCTTGTGGTGGGGTGAAAGGTTTTATCTCTTCCTCCTCACCATCAAAACTCTGAGGCTGTGAACTGCTCCCAAAACTGAATGTCCCTCTGAAACATAATCTTGAGAAGACTTTTAAAATTTTGTTTAAAAAAATGGTCTGCTGCATGTTCCCAGTGTCCACAGTAGCTTTAGTAACAGCCACCAATTTCTGGTTTTCTATGTTTTGTCCTGGAATGGTGGCAGATTTTAGTTTTTGTTTCTGGATGAAGGACAGACCCTCCTCCAAGAGAGCGGAAGTATGGGTGAATTGCTGGAGATGAACTTTAATCCTCAAGGGAACTTGCACATCTGTAGACAGATCCCCAAGTCTTGCTCCTACTGCAACTGGGGGAAAAACACCTTGACTTCAAGAGGATCTCAGGGCTGCCTGGGAGCTGAGCGAGTAGCAGAGCTACCCTGGCAGCTGGAGAGGATCAGTGGTGGGGTCCAGGACTCGGGGGCAACCAGACTTCACCACGTAAAACCCAACCGCTGTAAAAAACCCCAAGAGTCAAAACCCAAACCCCCCAAACCTTACAGGCGAGAAAGTGCCCTCAAGACTAGCTCCCCTCGAGCAACTTGGTTGGACAAGGAGATATATATGTGCTAAAACTAAACTAATTTTCAGCCTCTTGGAGGAAACAAAATGACTGTTGCTATCATGGTGTAGTGTGAAAGCCTGGGTCACGGGGGGACGGGAGACAATCCTTTGTTCCAGCAGTCCCAGGTGCATCATGTACTGGGCAGAACTTTAGCTTACAATTTGGGATTAAAGTAAATCCTAGTATTTTTCTGCATGCCTGCCCGCTCCCTGGCTCCCAGAGACTGCTGGGTAACTGCCTATTATCCCGTGGTTCCACTTCAGTGCCCTCCCCAATAAAACTTTTCATATCCTTATAAACGAACTAGATTGCCGTGTTATAAACATTTACACTGTGCTAACAGATCATCTCCGCACATCAGAATTGGCTAAATTCCCTTTTCCAGATGAATATATTGAAGGAGATTAGAGATATGATAGCTTTTCAGATTGCTGAACCCAGAGAAATTAGTTTAGTGAGCATTTACAGAGGCTAAATTGGAACCATTAAATAGTGGATTAAATTGATGGTACTTTCATTGTCTGTCCTTCGGTACTGCTGTAAAATCAATTAGCCGTCACTATTCCATTCTCCATATAGTGAGATTGTCAGCCTGGCTAGGAGCTGCAGAGCCTCACAGCAGTAGCAAGCAGTGTGAAAATACACCTATTAGGTGATGTGGCATGAAATAACATCATAGGGCAGAATGTCCCAGTGAGATTTATCCCAGCCTTATCTCTACTTTAACAGAGAGGGGACAGACAATAGACTCTGGTGACACTCTTATCCTCTGAACATGTGCACCAGGATGCTCTCTGGACTGACAATTATTGCATTGCCTCTCGACTGTCCTGAATTTTGCATCGGAAATCCCTGCTTTGCTCCCCTCTTAAACTGGCAGTGTCCCACATTAAGAGCTGAGGATTTGAGCAGAGTAGGTTTGCATCTGATTTGGGAAGAAAAAAAGAAAAGATACCAACTTTCTCCTGCTTGATTTTGTTACAGCAGCCCTAAGTGCTGTTAGCTGGCTGATTTATTAGTACAGCTCCAGCCTGTTTTGGGGGACAGCCCAGCTTCACCACAGCCAAGGAAACTGAGGCACAGGCACAACCGTCCCTGAGGTGTGAGGGGCGTGACACAGGGCAGAGTTCTGCTGACGAGGACCATGCCAAGTACTTGACAGACCTTTTCAGGAACAGCTGCTGAAAGAGTTTTGCACTCTTTCTTACGTGGGAGAAAACAGAAAATGTGAATAACTTGTTCCCAGGTTGTGGGGTGAGCTGGAGGTCTCTTCACTGGTGAAGATGAGGTCCTGACTTCACACCATCACTCTGCCAGGAGGAGAGTGAAACCCTTAGCCCTGCTTGCATCGGCTGCATGCAAGGGGGAAAATGGAAATATCCCCCAAATTCGTGATACTGAACCCTTCTCTTAAAGGGTGAAATTTAAAAGTAATGAAGAAAACAAGTCCCCTAAATTTGAGTTTTAACCTTTTGACCTTTTTCCTGCTGTTTTTCCTCCCAGGAGAGGTCTCAGCCTTGGTTTGAAAAGCTATCATCCCTCTTGTCCGCTGTGGGGTAAACTGGAGGAGATTTTCCATCCCCAGACAGCTTTCCTTTCAATATTTAAGTTTTCCATTGAACACAGAAATGGAAAAAAGCCCTTACATTTCCAATAAAACTGCATCCAGTTCCAATTTCTTGCATTGATGTGACAAAGTTTTTAATCTCTTGTCAACGTCTTAGTTATGCTTCACGAAGGAACTGTCCAGAGCTGCTGGACTTTGTATTAAATGTTTGCTAGGCTGGTGATAAGGACACTGTCTTCTGTTCTCAATAATTCTCCTCTTTGCAGGTGCAAGATGGGATCCCAAATGCTCCTCTCTTATTTTAGTGTCCTAAACTTGGAGGATGTTCAAATTTCCCCTTATCCTGAGCAGGATGTGGGGTGAAGTGGTGATTTCAGGGCAGTTGTGTTTTTTGCAGTGCTCCTCTGCCTGACCCAAGCCTTATCTCTCTGCTGGCTGAAATGGATGCAGGGCAGCATCCCCACTGATCTGTAAAACACTGTGCACGCTCACTGCAAGTGCTTGTTACCCAAATCTCCATCTCCTGAGTCCAGAGAGATGCCCTCTCTGTGGAGACCATGCAGTGAGGATGGGTTAATGCTCCCACATGTCCTCAGCTCATGGAAGTGGGGGAAAACATGAAGGGTGACAGGTAATGCCAGCCCAATACTTTAGCCCTGGATTTGGCCATGTTTACAGAGACACCCTCCACTACTCCCCTAATCAGATCTTGCTCTCCTCCATTGGAGGTAGCAATCAGTGCTTCGTTATCACTGGAATCTCACTGCTAATTGAGGTCTGAGAGCCTTCATTTCCTGGACATCTCATGCATGGTGAGGGCACCACCTTCTGCAAATAAATCATGTCATCATCTGTTGGGCATCGCTCTTCACTGCAGAGGGCTGGGGATTAGATCTTCCTCCCCTCCACCCTCCACCACTTGGCCCTCCACAACTACCCTGGGGTTTCTGGCCCCTCTCTGTAGACAGTCAGGTTATGGGAAGCTGCTACATGGAACAGCAATTTTCCTACCTAAATCCATTTATAGCCAGCATAATTTTTTTTTATATGCAGCATCTTCTGCTGTTCCTCCTCTTCTTGTAATTCCTACAACTCTCTGTTGGTACGAAACATCTTGCCTCTTCTAAAATATCGCTTCTCTGACTTTTCAGGGATGCCTGTCTGTAACCATTGTGAGGTCAGATTGAGTGAGCCTGGGTCAGCTTCAGAACGATGCAACACGTGCTGGTGCAAATCACAAGTTTCCATTTTCTCATAGTCCATCCTTCCCTCCCAGGGAGGGCAGTACTGATGTGACCTTGAGAAAGTCACACTGCCCAGCTGACCCTCAGTGTCCTGTCTACTGGGACTCTGACCAGGTACATCAGAGAAAGCTCTCTCCTGCATGGAAACAATTTTTTCTTCTCTTCTTCCTCTGAAGTTAAACCTTCGCTTCTCCTACATTTTTCTAATGCATGGACATCTTTTAAGACCCTCTGTCTTAGTTCCTGTTATTTCTCATCCACCTTAAAATTTCCACTCCATGGCTTTGTCACTCCCTTGTGTCTTTCCAGCCCAGCTGCGTCACTGTCCTACTTCAACCTTGCCTGTTAGGTTCACCTTAGCAGGCTAAGAAGACACAGCACAGCAACAATTTTACCCTGAAAAAGTACAGTTTGGCAAACTACTTTCTTAAAATTGCCCAGTCTGGTGACTGTAGTCCTCAATGGCTTGCTGTGGATCCCATAGCAGGTTGTAGCAAGTCACACTTTCCAAATTCACCTCTTGCTGCTGATGGAGGATGCTGTTCCCAAATCAACAGGGAACTTCGGCAGTCAGTCTGAGAGATAGATCTAACTGCTTCTGCCATTGCCCCATTTATCTTCATTTCCATTTTTGCATTGATGGGTATCATACACCACAAAGAGCCAGCCCAGCCGTGAAATGACACTGGACTGGCAACCTCATAATTATCCAGGCTCACGTATCAATTCTCTTCAATCCCTTCGTGACACTCCATTGCTTCCTCATAACTTCCTCATCTGACAGATCAGCACTGTGCGCCCGCAGCGCCTGAAAGCCCTCGGGTAATGGCCTCAGGGACAAAGTTAGCCCTGGCAGAAGTGGGCAAAGATGCTTGTTGGCCTCAGTGAGAGTTTTGCTCGCTTTGTGCCAAGCCTGAAAACTGTCCAACCTCTCCACCATGCACACAAAGACCTCCTGTCCTTTATCGGCCTGAGGGCTCTGCTCCTCGGGTTCGAGGTGCGGCACTGCAAGGACTCACCCTGCTCCACAGCCAGAAGACCCCCTGCTTGTTCAGACAGCCCCAGGGATGGTTTGCCCTGACCCTTTCTCCTTCCTCTCCTTGAGATGAACTCAAAACTCTCCTTGCAATCCAGAACAATTGTACCACGGATTTGGACACAACATGAAGATGTCAAGAGGGGGAAGGGGGGGAAACACGGGTTATAAATTTCTTCCCCCACACAGCCTGGTTGTTTCTCCCAGAACATTTCCCCTGTTTTGAAGCACAGGGATTGCAGCATGAACAGCAACTGTGGGAGCACTGGGGTGAGCTCTGCAAGAGGACTTGGGGACTTGCCCCTTTCTGTTCAAAATGCAACGCCCAGACCAAAAACCCCCTTGGAGATGCTACCCCTCCTCAGCACACAGGCAAAACACAACCCATGGACAGGCACCTTCCACAAGCCCGAGAAGAAAGCATGTTGGGCAGAAAGCTGACAGCAAACCCTTGGAGAACGGGGGACTTTTATTCCTGCTGCCACGTGCATCCCAGGGACGGGTGGGTGAGGAATCCTCCCTGGCTTCCCCGGCGCTGGCAGAGCCGTGCTGACAAGCTGGGCAGTGGGCGTTGTGCTGCCCGAGCCCCTGCTGCTCGAGGCAACTGCCTCCCCTGCCCGTTCCTGGGCCCCTTCTGCCCGTCACAGAGGCACAGCGTGTGTCCCTGCGAGGGGACAGCCGGACCCTGCCACCCGGGAGAGGCGGTGGCTGGAGCAAAGCCGCGCTCAGCCGACTGCGAGGCTGCTCAAGTCAGGGAAAGCCTCACCACTGGTTTTTAATTTGCTTTGGATCGAGGCCATTATCATTAGAATAATCTCAAGCAGGTGATAGGCAGGAGTAAATTAATTCTGAATAAAAGCGTTAGGGGGTGGGCGCCAAGGAAGGGCAGGGGTGGGCATCAGGCACTGCCTTTGTGGGTCAGTCGAAGAGGACATTTGGTGACAAAGTGGACTTGAACTTGCCTTGGAAGGACTGTATCTCCCCTCTGATGTTATATTTTCTTTCTGCTAAAGATTCCCAGACCTGAGTTGCACAAGCCAGTGTTTAACAACGAATGCAGAGAGTGGTGGGAGCACGGTTATTTATGCGATTTTATTTTTAATTCACCTTGTCCACTGAAATCATGTGCATGAAAACAATTGAAAATAAATTATCTCCCATCTCCAGAAAGAACCTTTCACTGTTGTTCCTGGAGCCACCCGGACACATGAACAATTAATCCTCGACTCCAGACCCAAGTGACTCAACCAATAAAACAGCTGTCAGCTGCCGGTCCTGGGGAGGTGCTGCCTAATATCCCAGGAGAGGATAATTATTCTTATCTGATTTGGCTCTGGAATGAAATCATAAAAAGCCTCGTCCCATTCTGTAAATTCAGTTCTTCTTAGCAGGTTAAGCAGAGCCCAAATGACTAACATTTCTGTCAGCACCGACTCTGGCTAAGGGCTAATATACCATGAAGAATAACCCAATAATAAATCTTATTATAGGGAAGGAAGGAAAAAAAAAAGAGAGAGCATGGAAGAGTGTGGAACCTCAGAGACAACCTAAGAGGGTGTGAGGCAGTTTCAGTGGCTGACAGAAGTGGCTTCAGATTGTCATTCAGAGGGAAATTTCTGAGCAATTTTATTAAAAATTCTCAGTAATATTCAGTCAAATCTGAATGTTTTGCGTGGAACTGTTTTTGGAACCAGGATTTATTTTCTTGTTCTTTGGATGTATTTCTTTGTTAAAAGCGATACCTCCTGGTGTACAATGAGTAGATATTGTAAAATTCTCACCACAGAGACACTTATTTAGAAGCACGGCAGTGATTTGGGAAGCCTCAGCAAGCCTTCAGTGCTCCCTGGGATGGAAAATCCCCTTGAGCCTGGAGGTGGATAAAACTGATGCTGCATCCACATTTCCCTGCTTTTGGGGTGGCAGGCAGACCCAGGTCTCTTGAGTTTTCCTCTGGGATGTCTCTAGCACACCCCATCCAAGCTTGCCAGCCCCATTACCAAGCCCTGCTGTGCTGCTGGGACAGCCCAGTGTAAAACCAGACCACCCAACATCTTGTGGTGGTGCAGAAACTGGAAGTGGAGGCTGAGCTGAGCAAGAGTTTCAGAACCAAACCTTTGTGTTTCTCCCTTGGATGAACACAGGCTCAGCTGCTGAAGTCCTGGGAAGGACCTGCTCTTTGGAAAAGGCAAGCTCTCCCTCTTCATGGAAAGATTTACTGCCTGGGTGGAAAGTGCTTTGCTGGGGGGATGGGGCACGGTGTTGAGTTTAAAGTTCAGGATGACCTTTGCTGTTGCCTTTCATACCACTGATCAAGAGGCTCCTGGAAATAATGACCGTGCAACCCTATCTGCTGTCCCTGGGTCTCTGTTTCCAGCAGTCCCCCAGCAGGCAGTTTTCCAGGCGAGGGAGCCTGGATGCTGTGTGGTGGGACGGCAGCAGGGTGTGGGGACAGAGTTTGAGGGGCACATGGGGGGCCTGGAGTTTGGGAAACTTGGTCTGGCAAGGAGGAGCTCTACGGAAGATTCATGTCAGAGTCCTGGTACCTCCAAAGTGTTTCTCCAGCTCCTGGGAAGGACTTTAAGGGAGAGCAAGGACCTGGTGGCCAGGACAGGCTGGAGGAGTCCCAGGCCTCAGCAAGGAAACTCTGGTCACAGCCACGGGGATCATGTGCACTTTCGTCTTTGCTTTGTTGCTCCATCCCAAGGAACCATCGTGGCTGGCACCTGGGGTACCACAGGGACAAAGAGCTGAGGCGGGAGCAGGCAGGAGATGTCCCCCAGTGCCACAGGGACTTGGGGCCCACCTCAGCGTCCCAGGGCTGCCTGGGGCTGCCACAGCACGACATTGCCACTGCAAAGCACGCGATTCTTCCAGGCCTTGCTGGAGGAGCAGGCAGACACAATTTCAAGGAGAGGCAAGGCCAGGGCTGGGGCTACTGATGGGTCAGTGATCCTGTCTCTGGGCTGTGGAGAGATGTGAGGACAGCACTGGGTTTCAACCACACCGGGGAGGGTGGTGTGTGCCCAAGGCAAGAGGGGGTGCAGCGAGGGGTTTTTTATGAACCAGCTTGACCCCAAACAGCACGGAGGAGCAGGGCAGCTGTGCTGATGAACTGCAGGTATTTAGAGCAAGAGGGACAGACACCACAGGTGTCACCCAGATGTGAGATCATCTTCCACCCCTCCTGGGCAGAGACATCAGCTTTTACGGCTCTTTCCTCTTTGGAGCTGCCTATGACCATTGCCCAGGGAGCATGGGCGCAGCAAAAGGCAATATAAATACCACACATCACTGCTTGCATCCAGAGCACCCCCGAGTCAGGCAAACCAAATCTCTAAAAAGGTGGACAAATATTTGCTGAGAAAGGTTCTCCCAGGCCTAGATCTGGCTCAGGCTGATGACTGAATTGTAGATATAATCTGGAGACACAAGACCTGGAATCTGGATTATTTAGAAGAGAGATGTATCTGTTTATTGAAGAAATTTCAGGACTACTAGAAAGTGCTATAATCTCTCAGAAATGGAGACAAATCCAGGATGGAAACATAGTATATAAATTTCTGTAAGTCTATAAATTTACTACAATCTGGATACAATTAGATAATGCTGCACTAATTAAGCTTTATAAATTTCATTTTCATCTTTAGAAACCTTTTGAAACTCTGTTTCTGGAATAACTTTGATTTATGCCTCATTGTCCTTTCCAGTGATCATATCCCCATCTGGTGGGAATGAAGCACTGGGAAGACTGACCTGCAGAGACCCGCTAAAGGACATGTGGGAGCAACAGTTCCACTCTGAGGTGAGCTTTATTGTTTACTGTATGAAGATCTAAAGAGAGAGAAGCAACTGGTGATACCACCCTGGGACAATAAATTAAAATACTTTAGAGATAGGAAAAAAAAAACAAACCAGAGGTGTGAACAGTGACCACATCAGGGATCTGGTCTCCATCAGAGGGAAGCAGAGAGTGGTCCAGGAGGGCTGGTAAAATCAAAGATTGCTTGGAAACAGAAGGGTCTGTGATGAGGGAGCTGAACAGTTCCAGAATGGATTCAGGTGGCCCAAGGACAACCGTGGCGTACCCTGGTCTGATGGAGGGATGGGGTGGCCAAGGATGGGGAAGGCTCAGTGAGCTCTGCTGAGATGGGAATGGGCCTGTCTGGATGTGCAGCTCAAGACAAGGAAATGAAGCCAGAGAAAGTGATGGATCGAGAGCAGTCACATGGGGAGCAGAAGAGCAAAAAATTGCCTCCACTGTGAGTTTCAACACAAAACAAATACCTTTTTCAGCTGCACACATAACTTGATGAGCACGTATAACTGCTGCTTGGAAGAATATTCCAACTTCTCCTCTCTGCAAAGGCAGACATTTGCATGTACATCGATTAAATTTACCCGTGAGAGATCTTGGCCCTGTGTAGCTTTGAAAGTGTCTAGACCTGATTGCCTTATTAAGTCCAATGCTCATTTTTAAGCCACTATCTGTAGAAGACATCATGCTCCAAATTGTACCTGGCTTAGCTTTTATCTCAGATGCCTGCTTACCATAAAAGCCTGGAAAGGCAGTACAGTAACTTCTTCCAATAAAAACATTAAAATCTGAGATTTCTCTGGCCAAGGGAAGCAATCAGTCAGTGATACTGAGGGATCCGTCATCAAAGTATAAGGCAAGGAATGAATAGATTCAAAATCAGTCAAACATATTAAACATCCCTTTTGTAATTGACAATTTTGTAATATTTATTCACAACAGATCTGATTGCTGGATTCCCACTGGCTCCCCTCAGGAGGCTTTGCGTGAAATCAGTTTGAAATGGTGTGTCAATTTTTTTCTGAAGTCACCATCTGGCTGATAGACTTGAGTCTGTTCTAATACACTGACCCAGTGAATCGCTGCTAAACAATTCCCAGGGGTCCCCACTCCTCTCGCAGGCAATCCGGGAGAACGCTGCCGGGAGAGAGCAGGAGAGACAGGCATATTTTAATGCGTTGTGTTGAAGGATTGTAAAAGAATTTGATTTATGTAAAGAAACAGAGATCTTGGGATGGTCTCACTCACTCTTGTGCCCTCGTGCTGGTTTCAAATGTGAGGGGAGGTTCACGACCGGTATTAATGACATGAAACTACCGGGAATTGTACTGGGGGAAGAAGAAAAATGCCCAAAAATAAAACACTCACCCCAATCAGCAAGAGGAACCCAAATGTTTGACAGAAGAAACACCCACAGCCCAGCTGGCAAAAATAAATATTGGATCAAATACATCGCACATCTATTTCAAATATGTGACTATATACATGACACTGGGGTCCTGCAAAATCACCTCTATTCCATACCACCAAAAATCCCTAGGATGACATATGGTCAAACTGTCCATGCTTAAAACCAGGTTGGTTTAACTCACAGTGTGAAATGAGGTCTCAGCATGCATGTTTTGTATGTTGTCCTACACACCAGCGACAGTTCATGTGGCACACATTGATAATTAGATGCTTCCTGTTACCGTCCCTCAGCAAAGCACTGCTGCCACCCTTGTGAATTATTTTTTCTGCTGTGCAAGAGACTCTTTGTCACCGTGTTCCCCAGCCCCAGAGCATGTGCACACGCTGCTGTCACAGATGCAACACGGCACGTGTACCCACACACGTGTGTTTGTGTACATATCCCCACACACACACGAGCTTGGCATAGTTCTAGGTTGACTAATTTTTTTTGACAGGCGAGTAAATCATCATTATAGCATTTGTTTTTTCCCATTACCATCAATCATTATTGTATGTGTGATCAAGCAGAATTTGTCTTTGGCTGCTTAAAATGTTCCTGATCGTTTTTCAAGGCTAAATATCTTCTCTAGATAAAGAACACTTACAGTAATAATGTGCATGTTAAAGAGCTGATCCAAACCCCACTGAAATCACATGAAGGGTATTGGCACAAGGAACATTGATTTAAGTCCTAATGGATCATTTGTTTCTCAATAGAACCCCAGTAAGAGACTGAACACGGAGAATGTTTTATAGGGTTTGATTAACTCCCTCTTCAACCAATGGAGTAAGGCTACTGATCCAGTCAGGAGAAGAAATGGATATCTAAAGCCTGTGAAAACATCCAGAATACCACAAGCTGGTGAAATGTGCAGGAAAGTTCTCTGCAAATCAAGTCCATTTTTAAATGAATTTGCTTCAGCTATGCTGGGGTCCATTCTGCAGGCCCATCCACTGGGAACTCAGAGAATAGAAGTGTTTGGGAAGATGTGCAAGAACAGCAGGAATAAAGGTTAAATGGAGACCAGGAAAAAAACTGAAGTGGTCATCCAGACCCACAGACCAAGGTACCGGGAACAGGGAAACAAGTGCAGGGTCAGGACACCCCCAGGAGATCTTGTCTAACTTCCACATTTGAAGGACCTTGCCCGGGGTCATCCTGGGATGCTCTCAGACCTGTCTCTACACCCAGAATCCATCAGGGGCTTCTATCATCAGAGGACATAAAACTACCCCCAAAATACACCCCACCATTAAAACCGTGCACAGAATCAAAGCTTGCCAGGATTGGATGGCAAGTGCTCTCTGCAAGCATCATAATTAACAGCAAGAGTAATTAAACTTTTAACACCGGCTAAGCTCAATATCTAAGATCTGGGGGTTAATGTAGCAGTTTTCTAAAGGACAGGAAAATAAAGTAGTAATAAAATAAAATGAACGTTGCAGGGACCCTGAGGCATGCTCGTCCTCTGCACATTCCAGTGACGAACGTGTCCTGTTTCTTCGGCTGCAGGAAGCCCTCAGTGCTCCCTGCCTGCTGGTTAATTATTTTGTTACCATGGGGCTGTGCAGGTTTGGTCGTTGTGTGGATCAGAGACCACAGGCAGCCTGGAAGACAGGAAGACAAGCTCTGAAGCAGCTGCAGAAAAGACGTGTTTGCATCCCACCTTCTCTCCCCATTTCTGGGCTTGCAAACCAGGGAGAAACAGATGGGAGGGAAATAAAATTGGCAGATGAACATTCAAAGTTTATCCTCCTTTTTAGTGGGTCGTAGTTGAGACCCTTGTGGCAATGCTGTGCAAGATGCTAGTGGGATTTTTTTTTCTTCTTCTTCCAAGAAAGTTTGGCTGTTCTTGGGTTATAAAAAAGGACGAGAAGCAGAAGTAAAGGTGTCCTGTGAGGCTTGGGCAGGTTTGGGGGTGACTGACCCTTTCCAAGCCTGTGAGAGTGGTGTGGAGCAGCCCTGTGCAGGGTCCTGGGTGCTGCTGGACAGGAGCAGGGCAGGAGTGTCCATGCTGGGATTCCTCCCTCTTAGCACCCCAAGTGCCAACGGGTTTAAAAGGTCATCCCCCCCGGGCTCCTGTCCCCTGTCCCCTGTCCCTGTGGCGAGGTGTTGGTAACTCTCAGTGCAAGCCACATAAGTAAGGGACATGTGCCTGTCAGGTCTTTCTCACGTTCAGCTCACTCTGCCTGTTGTTTTGCCAGTTTTTCCCAGGATGGATCTACAGAGAAAAGCACTTTTCTCAGGAATAGGCATTTTGCCCTTGAAGGATTCTGCTGTTGCCTCCTTACTTCTCTTAATTGTAAGGTATGCCTCAGATTTACACAGCCTAAATCCACCCTTATTTGACTATATTTGTCATTATTCCAATTAATTGTGCATCAACTAATTGTGTAACACGGCTGTTTGCATGTCAACCCAGGGTCCTCATGCTGGTTTTTGCAGTGTAATTGCTCTGGCTAAGTGAATACCAGGAATATTCCTGAGCTTTCAGCCATTAATCAAGGCCTGTTGAAAGGAATATTAGCACCCTGGGAAATAAAAAAAAACCTAAAAAAAATTAAAAAGAGAAAAAAAAGATGCAAAATAACAATGAGGTTTTTTAAATTAAAAGGAAGCCTAAAATGCAACAACAGGATCAGTATGAAGGCCACAGAAGAGCTGGCCAAGCTTTCAAAGCCCTATATCTTTCTGGAGATAGGGAGGGTTTGAATATGCTTACAGACAAATGAAGAGGCAATGGTTTGGCTTTCTTTTCTTGGTGCCCATTCTGGGGATGTTTGGGTAATGCTGCTGAGCAAACAGTGATAGGATTCTAACCATGCACAGGAGCAGGGAGCATGGGTGTCAGTGGGAAGGTCTTTCTAGAGTTGGATATCTTGAGGAAGTAAAGTAGGGATCTGCTTAGGACAACTTCACAAAAGTGGAGAAACAGCTGGCACTTCTGGGTGTGGAAAGGTGAGGTGCTGCAGCAGGGGGAGAAGCTGGAGTGGGGCAGTGGACCCTGCCACTGCGGGGAGTGTGGTGGGGTTTGTTCACCACGGGACAGGAGGATGGCACCTGTGCAGGGACATCCTGGTGAACAATTCCCTCCTGGGTTGGAGAAATTGCTCCCTGAGCTCTCCACTCACTGCCCGCATTGGAGAAGACACCCAGAGGATTAAGACTCCCACCAAAGCTCTCCAGAGATGAGACAAATCCAGGCCTGTGATCGCTCTCCTCAAAATGTCCTCAGGACTATTTTTGGAGGGATGGAAGAGATGGGCCATGACCTGGTTCCAACCACCCATGTGTGTCCCCAGAACAGCAGCGGCGCCTGGTGATGAACAGTCCCGTCCCTTCAGGGAAGGCTGGATTTTTATTGCCAACACTGCTTGCCCTGGTGATATATATAAGGCTGCTGTGGGAGAAACCAACTGAAGGCTGAAATGATGGAAAAGACCATTAATATCCTTGATGAACTATTGCTAATTTAGCCAATCAGTTACTGACAGATCCGGTGCTGTAACTCAACTACTCTTTAATCCCAGACCAGCAACCGGTCCACTGCATTTTGCTGTCCCACACCGCATATTTTAGGTGTCTCAGGAAAAAAAAAAATCATATTTAGGAGAGCATCAAGGATTACCAAGGATAATCAGGATCCACAAGGATGTAATCAGGATCCTTTTGCCCCTTCACATGAAGACGGCTGGCAAGGTGTGGAGCAATGAAACATTTCTGGCCATGTTTCAACCCTTTCTCAAGCTGGCAGGGAGGCTTGTGAATGCCTGTGGGTCCTGCACTAGGCTTGTTTAACCTGGACTCCTCAGGGAATCAGGGCTCTCCCTACTCAGCTGTTTCCCATCCCTCACGCTGTGGATGGGCTGCAGCTCCAGTTTCCGTGGCTCTCTCTGCCGCCAAGGATAAAGTGAAAGCAAAGCTGGCCCTGGGCTGCTGTTTGCAAATAGAGATGAAGACAAACAGATGAGTTCAAGCTGCTGGAAGGAAAACAACCCTGTCAGCTCTTCTGCTTAATGGTGGGAACCTGGAAGTGTAAACAAAACCCTGGGCAGGTCCTTCTCATTCCCACCGGCCCTTTGAGTCCACCGGTGTTTTTCAATCTGTACCTCCTAGAACCAATCAATTTTGTGCCAGCCTGTAACTTTTTACTGATGTTGTGGCTGTTTCAGTTAAAGACAACCAGGTGTTGCATCCTTCCCCCCAGCCCAGGGCTGGGACCTCTCCTGTGCCTGTTCTCTCAGACCCAGAGGGATCCCTGGATGCTTTTTCATCCCCAGGTCCATGAAAGTCCTGAAATCATATCTCTACACTGCAACGGGCAGGGCCAAGAAAGATGCACATGGAGTATTTTATCATCCCCCTGTTTCATCTTGGAGTTCCCAACACCTTTTGCCCTCCACCATGAGACCAGCCACTCCTTTTAAAGCTCAGAGAAAAGCAAATTTACTCCAAAACCTGTGAGGTTTCTGAGTAGAGAGCGAGAGGGCAAGGAGGTGTGAACCTGCCAAGGCACACGCTCCCCACGCCCCAGCAGCACTTTTCCCCGTGTGTCAAGTCAGAGAAGCGAATGCAGTATCTCAATCTCAATTCTTTTTTCTTTTTTTTCCTGACAGTCCCTTAATTAGCATGAGATTTCACAAAATCTGCCAAGGCAGCCATCCATCTGTTTTGCTGACTTTCAGTAACAATATTTATCATTGCAGAAGTGTCAAAACAATAAAACCAGATGACATTTATGCAAAGGGTTCCTAACTACTTTAAAAAAAGGCCCAAACCTTGAAAGCCTCCTGCAGTATACTGCTGGGAATTGTTTGCAGACACAAAGCTGAGAGTAATTCCTTCTGTACCCACATAAATATTTTAAATAAGCCGTCAAAAAATCTTCCAAGGGAGGTGCAAGGATGGCATTTGCTTCTCTTTACCAACTTTGTTCCAAGAGGTAAGACAAGAAAAAAAGGAATCTCACACCCTCATGCCTTTTAGTTTCAGTCCCCAAAATAATATTTCTTGAGAATACTTTTCACATTTCAAAAGAGTGCTATATAAATTAGTTCATGCTAGTGACAATTCTTAAGAAATTTAACCTGATCTGTCATGCAGTAAGAAGGGGGAATTAGAAAAAAAAAAAATCTGCTTATTTAACTCTTAGGTATTTAAGCCAATATATAAATGAGAATTATTAAATCTGCACTTCCTATTGTCAGCACTAGTTGATTACAGCACTGTGGAGCTCTATCAAAGGGTGCATACGGCACACTAAGTTCTGTAGTGTATTTAAATGATCCATAATAAATTTACCTAACAAATTCGAGTGTAGCTGCATTTTCCACTTGTCAAGGGTTCCTCTGTGTGGGAGCACTCAGTTACTCTCTGGCTTAACAGATCCCTGTGCAGAGGGCAAGGATGAGCCACTCTAACCCTGGTTTTGATGGCTTTTTGCAGGGAAAGTGGCTTTGTTCAGCTGAGCGATACCTTCAGCTTGATCCCTGACTGAGCGCTGTTCCTCCTCTATCTGATCTCTGGCAAGGGGAGGTTTTAGAGCCATTTTGTGCTCACAGCACAATTTCTGGAGGTTTTTCTCCCGCAGCTCTTGCACGCCTGGTTTTGGAGGATTTTCAGGGGCCAACAACAAAGTGCAGCAGGATGCTGGAGTGAGGTGCCCAGCAAGGACAGGCACCACTGCCCACTTTGGGTCTGTGCAAGAGCATCCCAGCAAGGGTGAGCAAAGGCATGGGGTAGATCTGCTCCTAGAGGAACTTCCCAGGCAGCTGCTCCAGACTAAGTCAGTGCTTTCTTCCTCAAGCCACGGATGGGGAGCCAGGCTGAGCTCCACGCTGATTGCAAGCATCTGTCTTCTCCTGACAGCTCTGCCTGTTAGTGCAGCGAGTCTGCTGTTTAATTTACCTGACTTGTTAACAGCTCCTTGTTTTGAAGTTGTAGGAAGAAGCTGATTTCACGTTTACAGTTGAAGCATTGAATTCCCATCGGGTGGCTAAAATTCACAAATAATCTGGTAATTTGTCCGCTGTCTTGGGAGCCCGTGGGGATGCTTCTCAGTGTATATCACAGTGTATATCACCATGTTTTGGTGAAAAGATTGATGAGCAAAAAGGAGCATGGAACTGGCTGGCCATGTGCCAGGAGGAGCTATCAAAACTGAAAGGCTCAAGGAAATCCCTGCCAAAGAAAGCTGGGATGGGAGTTTTGCACAGCCTCCTCTTGAAGAAGGGTTGCAGAGAAGGGTGGCAGGGAGCTCTCAGCCTTTGGGGAATGGCTGCTTGCAGGGAAGCACATTCTGTTGCTGCTGGTGGTGACCAGATGGAACCAGAACATGGGGATGGGTTGAGTGGGTTTGCCTTGGCATTTTGCAGCCTTGGCCCCTCAAAATGTCTTGGGTGTCAGCTCAGTCCACACAACACAGGGGCAACAGGGATCCAGTGCAGAGCTGAGCTCAGCTCTCCATGGTACACATCTCTTGGAGGGGAAATTTGCTCTCAGGAGCACCTCTGCAGGCAGATATCACACCTGATAGCTGCAAGTGGGACAACAAATCTTTAGAGTCTATCATTAATGGCTCATCCCCATCATTCAACATATCAATAACTGGCAGGCCCAGGAACTGAGGGAGAGGAAAACACCACGTGTGTAGCCTGGCGCATCCCAAGACTGCATGAGGGTGGATTTTGACAGTCAAACTCTCACTGATCATGCTCACAATCCCTTGCATTCCCATAGAGGATCACACAGGGAGCCCTGGGAAGGGACTGACTGCATCCAAGTCCCTTCCCCAGCTGCCACCACAAATGCAGAGTGAGCAACCTCCAAGCTCAGGCTCTGACTCTGTGCATCTTCTCCTGGAGTACAGACTACTGCATGCCTGCCCTAAGGAAAGTGCTGCAGCTCTCCCAGAATCAGGCATGCTGGATTTGTAAATGAGTTTGGAGTTAGGGAAGGCAGGCTGCAGACATCCCAGCAGAGCAGCAGGTAATCAGTAGGCTGTCCTCTACGGGGAAGGTGTTAAATCCTTCTTGGAGTGCTGACAAAAAGAGTTACAGCCCATATGCTTATTGCCAGAAAAATAATAAAAAGAGTATTGGTTTAACCAAGTCTAACAGCCATCAGAAGGTTTAGACATGTGCTCTCGCCTGGAGAGTCAGTGTGCAGAGCTGGGAGGAATATTTCACCCCAACCTTGCCATCAAGTGATCAAAGCCAAACAAACAACAGCCACTGGCCCAGTCTGCCACCAGAAGGAAGGTGTGGTGGTCAAACTGAACGTGGGGAAATCCCTCCTGCAAACTCTGATGGCCTGTGAGGTCCTTCCCAGGAGACAGCTGCCTCTGCCTTCCTCCAGTGGTGCTCCTGCTGCATCTCCATCCCTGGCTGTCGCCTGTTTTGGGCAAGTCCCTGCACTGGGATGCTGCCCTGGGGCTGGTGATGGGGTGGGGTTTGCTCTGATGGTTGCTCAACCTCGCTGACCTCTGGCAACACCAGCCCCATTTTGTTAGGTTCTCCTGGGGCATTTGGGGCACTGGTTGGGGTTGGGTGCAAGCAGGCGGAAAATTTTGCTATTCAAGATGGACACACTTGTCCAGTGAAATCTGGGCATGATGGGATGGGAAGGCCCACCTTAAAACTGAAGAATATTAGACCTAAGTGACCTCTCCAACAGAAAAAATAGAAAGGACATTGTCAAAAATCCAATGAGGGCTTGAAATCAGAGCTGAGGGGAGGAAAACAAAACTGAGAAGGGGCTCAGGCAATGCTGCTCACCAGGCTGGAGGCACAGGGTAGCCAGAGCTGGGGCTTGGCTGCGCCGTGTTCTCGTTTGCATTAACTAATGCTGCTTGGCATCATGTAATGCGTTATTGTTTTTATTGTTCTTGTTGTAAATACACCTAGAGGCATCTTATAAATAGAATTAATTATAGCTGTTTAATTCATTAGTTAAGTACACAGTGCATTCTGCTCGCAGGAGAGGCATGGATGGCTGCAGTCAGGGCACACACAGGCAGATCAATGTGTGGTCACGTTCGCTCTGCCTGGGCCTGTGGCACCAGCTCCCCAGACCCTCTGGTCTCATGTTTCCAGCCTCACTCCCAATACTGCCCCTTCTCTCAAAAGCTCATGTCAAAATTAAGCAGTCCCAAGGAGAGTTTGGGAAGATTTGTCTACAAGAGGGCGGCACAACAGGAGGAGAAGGACAGAAAATCCGGGTGAAAAGCACTTGAAACCTTTCCAGGGCTGTGGATTCCAGGGGTGAGCCAGTAGTCTCTCCATCCTGGGATAAGTCTGACTGGAGGTGAGAAGCCACGGATGCTCCTGAATAGGGTGGTGGTGCGTGGAGTGTGTCACACAGTCCTGGCTCCATCTCAGCCCAGCAAGGCCAGTCTGGCAAGGGAAATGCTCAGTGCCAGGAAGAGGAGGAATATGGGTGTTGAGGCGGTTTTCTAAGAGAAAGGAATTCATAGGGCTTCTCACAGGGCAAGGGGACACCAAAGCACAGGCGCACAGGATGAACAGTGGCTAAAGTCTTGCAGCTCCTATCTTTGAACAGACAACTGCAGGGCAGGAGACACGTGTGGGGGTGAGGATGCGTCCCCTCCCATCACAGCAACCATGTCAAAATACCTGTGAAAATTACTTTGCAGAAAACAGATGAGTTTCCCAGTGTAGGGGCAAAGCACTCAGCAGTGTTTGAGTGAGGATATTCATGTCATCCTCATGTTCTGCCTCTTACCCCCATCTTCTAGGGGCAAACCCAGCCCTTGGGAAGCACTGGAGTGAGCGAGAAAGGGCTTTCAATCAGGCCCTGGTCTGCTTTGTGACTTTTGCCTGTTCTAGGTGGCAGTGATGGGAACCAGCTCCACACTCCTCCTGCCATGGAGAGTTTCTTCCTCCCCTTCATCCACCATGGCTCCCAGCAGAGTTTTACGAGCTCGCCCTGCCCAGGGTGCCCCAGCTCAGAGCTGCCTCTCTTGCAGGAGCAGAGCTGTTTCTCTCCAAACCACAACACAACTGAAAAAACACAGCAGGTCCATACATCACAGAGCACACACTTGAAAGGGAAGAGGCATAAAACTCATGTCACTGATGCAGGGCAAACCCTGCTCCCCTTTCCCTGATGCTCAGGACATTCCCAGGGCTGGGAACTTTCCTGAACTGAGGGTGCTAATGGGAGCTCAGGCACTTGATAAAGCATAGAGAGAGATGAAGGAAAACCCCATGCAGAGCAATGGTTATGACCACTGGCCTCAGGAGGAGTCACAGTCGGGTGTAGGCTCTGATACTGCATGTGATGTCCCCATGGGCTGCAGCATCCCCACCACTCCTTCAGCAGCAGAGACACTGGCAGTGGGCACAAAGCCCAAGCCAGGACCTGAGTACCTTACACACACGCAGAAAGAAGTTCCTCTCTCTGGCAAAACAGCAGGGTGGTGGAGATTTAAACTCCAGCAGGAAGGAGTTCCAGTTCATTTTTGGTCACCGGGCCTTGTTCTGCATTAATCTCATCTGGAAGGCATGGAGATGGCAAAGACCTGGGTCACATAACTCAGGAACAGCATGCCTAGGGCAAGAGCAGTTGTTTAAAACCATCCCACCTTTCGCCCACACCAAGGCCATCACGAGCATCTTTGAAAGGTGTTGTTGCATCCTTCTGCAAGCTTTCATTTAGCCTTTCATTAGCGCAGAACTGGGAGGCACTCACAATAAGATGGAAAAAAACAATAATCAAAGAAAACCCAGTGAAGCCCCATGTGATAATAAAGGCTGACTCTAACTAACAGTTGTTATTCAGACATTGTTAATGATATTATAAGCACTGCCATGTGCTAGGCAAGCTGTGACACGCGCCCCGGTGGACATATGGATAATCAGATCACACGCCTGTTTCAATCAAAGCCATAAGCACAGACTTGATCGGAATCGGAAGGAAGCCCAAGCTAACAGGAGCTGGGGCTGTGCTTTGGGGAAACAAGCTCTTGCAGCTAAGAAAACAAATAAAAAGGGGAATCCTAGCCTGTGATGCCAGAGCACCCTTACTGTGCGTGACACAGCCCAGCCCGAGGGTGCTCAGCACCCCCGGGACAGAGCATCCACAGCCAGGGGCTTCCAGCTCCAGGGCACTGCAGTCACCTCAAGAGATGAACGCACCCAGAACCAACTGCAGCAGGCAATTTCCTCTATGCTGACACTCCAGATTGCTGCCCTAGCTCAGGAGGAAGACTCTTGCCAGAGCTGCTAAGGATGGAGGTGGTTGAGATGCTTTACCTCAGTTCACCTCCCCCATGCAGCCAATTGCACACTGCAGTGCGGTGCAGAGACACAGCTCCCTCCAGCACACACCTGAGCACTGCCAGTCAAGTCCCAGGCAGCTCACTGTCATTAGGAACACTGAACATAATCACCAAATTTAATGCCTTTATCATTGCTCGATGGATCAGTGAACAGAGGAGCTAAAAGAAAGACAATTAGAAGCATCAGTCTATGCTAATTTTTTTTTCCATTGCCTTGCTTTTGTCTAAAGAGTTATTCATTTCCTAATTGTGAAATGTAATTTTGTTTGGGGGCTTTTGTTATATTTGTTTTGTCGTGTGGCTAATGCAGTTATGTGCTGCACACAGCCACTTTTCTCCCGCTCAGCCTGTTTAATGGAATTCTTTGGCAGCTTTCATTTAAAATCATTTTGGTTTAGTGACCAGGCCATTTCTGGAAGGGGGAATCAGATTGCTTCCTGGATTTCTGAGTCATATTTTGCTCAGCAAGACTCACTTCTTTAAATGCATGTTTTTGTGAAGGTTTTTAATCCGGCCATTTTGGCTCCAGTGGAGACAAATCTCAGCAAGAAACAGCGTCCTCCTCCCAAACCTCTGTCCTGGGTTGAGAGACAGAGGGGCCCACACCTCCTGCCACTCTTTTTAGGAGAAAACCCCAAGGAGTAACCCTTCTCTGTGCCCTTCCTCCCTTGCAGACACATTCCCACTAATAGCTGCAAAATCTTAGCCTGTCCCAGTCTTTTCCTTCCAACAAAGGATGCCCATTGAGAGCCACTGCCACCTCAGCACTGCTGAGGCTCTTGGCAATGGCTGTGCACCAGGCAGACCCACAGGATCTGTTTTTGTTACGTCATAAACCACACCTGAAAGTTTTTTTTTCTACTCTAAGTGTTTAACTGGAAGGCCTCCTACAGCTCCAGAGCCCTGCTGAGCTGGATGGCAATGCAGGGAGTGAGTAAATTGCCCTTTTAGCACGTTTTCTCTGACAAGAGGATTTTCAGTACCAGCCCTCCCTCCACGTGAAATCCAGAGTGAAGGAAAACTGATTTAAAACCAATCACTAACACTTACACACAACCCCTTATTCGGGCATCCCTCCCCATCTAAGCTCCATCTTAGACTATTGAATCAATCCTGTCTCCACTGTGGCTTTCCTAACAAACCAAATCAGATGATGGCACGGTCTCCTCTAATTGACTGAGCTGCACAAGTGTCTCTGTGTCGCAGGATGTGGGACACAAAATATGTGAAGATATTGATAAACCCCAGGCTGAGGGAGGGAGGAAGCAGGACCTGGACTGGACCCAGGCATCAAGGTCCAGCACTTACAAGGCTGAGGACCTCAACAGGAGAACTGTAGCTTGTCAGGGGCACCAGGGTTCAGGCATGTGGAAGTTGGGTGTCTCCTTCATGCCAAGATCAAGTACGGTTTGTGGAGAGATGATCCAGCAGATTATTACACATGTGTGGAGTTGAGACCACATGCAGGAAGAGGTCTTCTTGCATTTTGGATGCATCCGTTTCACGGGAAACTCTGGGATTCATCTGGTTTTAAATTTTTTTTTCACCACAAAGCCACAGTTTCCATGATTTTCTGCTGAATGTAATTTCCAGTCCACTTCTGTCGGGCTCAGAGAAAACAACTCCATCCTCCCTCTGTTGCCCTTTGGGCGCACATCCATCTCTCCCCAGGGCTTGCATTCCATATCCCTGTAGTCACATTGTCTCCAAGGAGAACAAACCAGGGACATTTCCACACCAGGCTCATCCCAGGCTCCAGCAATGTGGCCACTGGGGCATCCCTCTCACCTCTCTGCTCTTCACCACTTGTGCAGGGGACATGGATGGAGATCTGGTCACTTCAGGCAGAGGAGACCTGCAGTGCCCACAGCTGACGTGTGGGGTGGGGCATCTCAGCAGCAAGTGCCAGTGGTCTCTCCCACTTTGCCATGGGAATCAAGGTTCAAAGCAGATTTACCCTGTGGGGCTGAGCAAGCGACTTTAACCCTTGTGGGGTTGTGCTCTTCAGAAGAGAGAGATACTTGCCTATCTGCTAGGAGTGGTACTTAACGCCTTTAAGGGGCAGTGCCAGGAGCCAAGGCGGCTTCCAGGGGACAAAATACTCCCTGTTTGGTCCTTTAAAAACTTTTCCCTTTCTGCAGAACTGTGTGCCAGCTCTCTGCCAGCTCTTGCTCCATCGCTCCAGCTTGGATGGAGCTCATCACAACGACACCTTGGCAAAGAAAAATCCCAACCCCACCAGGAATCACAACCTTCAAACCAAGCCTGGCTCTGTGCAGCCCTTCAGAACCAAGCCCTGCTGCCCACGTGGACTGACTGCCCTCTCAGCCCATGCATCCCTGGAGCGGCACCGGGGGGATTCTCATCCCTACCCGGCACCGCCGGAGAAGTGAAACCACCAACTCGTGTGGCTGGGCTGGGAACAGGTGTGTGAAAATCAGCACCCAGGCACCCGCTTGAACAACGTTGTTTTTTCCTTGCGTGCCATAAATCAGAGTGCTAATCTTTCACTGTCCGGAGAGATCTCTCACTGGGAGGGTGATAAATTGCCCTCCAGCCCCTGACAGCTGCTGGGAAATCACTCACAGCCCGAGACAAACCTCTAAATCTGACATTATAGAGTGTTGAAAGGAAGAATGTCTGTTTTTATAACCTACCTCAGTTATAATAAATATTTAAAATCCACATTAACATCCTCTTATAGTTACAATCTGCCCTCTATGGAACAGTGTCCAACTTAGATTTAATTAGCAACTGAACCTTTCCAGTCCAAGCTCCTATTTAGGCTGAAGATCCAAATCTCCAGTGAAATGCTTCTGTTTTCTTAAACTACCTGCACTGTAATAAATATTCGCCATGTCGCCAGGCAGCTCTGTTGGAGACAGTGCTCTTTTTGTCTTCTCAAAGGCTAACATTTAATTTAAATGATAGGGTCTTTCCAGACTCCAGGGGGAATTTGTTTCCTGCTCTCCGTAAACTTTGCCATACTTCACCGTCAAGGCACCAGGAGGACACAGGAATGGAAACACCTTGATGCAGGTATGGGACTGGAGTGATGAAAATAAAATCTGGGCACAACTGCTCTGGCTTTTGGTCATGGACACGTGCTAGAAACACAGAGCAGAGACCTCCCCTTCTATAAAACTGCAGAGAATTTGAGAGCTGTATCCCAAACTCCTGCAGTTGGCTTCTCTTGCAGAGAGTGAACTAAAAATACCTGTTCAGAAGTTTTGCCATGTTCTCTCTTTTTCCCACCAGCTTTTGCAGTTGCCTTGTTTTCTCATTTATTATTTTACATCAGTTGTTTTCCAGAAGGCAGCATTCAAATTTGCTTCTCCCCTCTGTCCTGACTAGTGTTTCATCAAGGTCTGTATCAAAAATATCACAGGAATAAACACAGGCAGAAGTGTTAAAAAGAACAAAGTTTCCTCCATCTCCCTTCACTAAAAATCCTACACCTGTCTGTTTTGAACTGTGGTGGTTTCCTCCCTGTCCTGCCGATCTGCTGCTGCCCTATGACTGTGTCAGCCCACGGCAGAGGGAGGAGGAGTGTTACATCTAGAAATCAGCCTGCCCCACATGCCTACAGCCCCCCGGCTCCAGAGGTGCCCTGGAGCTGCTCCACCAGCCCATCTGGATACCCTCCTCTGGGCGGGCTCAGCAGCCACCCTCAGAGTGGCTGCAGGGCCAAGGCTGGGGGGGGAGGTTTGCTAAAAACCCTGGAGGTGTCAACCACCCTGCCAGCACCCTGCTCGGGGGCTGTGGTTAATAGGAGAGGGGTCAGGAGGCTGCAGGCAGGACGGGGAAGCAGGACAGCTGTGCCCTGTGCACATGCTTCCCCTCGCTTTCGTATTTGGGCGCCCTGCGTCCGTCCCAGCTGCTGCTGGAGTCAATAGCAGCGTATCAATCAAGGCATCCCAGAGGAACCCGCTGCTCACGCAGAAATAAACAGACATTTTCCTTCTGCACGTCACAGAAAGCTACAGACATCTCCTGGCAATGTCTGAGCTGAGGGTAAATGGGACACTGCATCTTCAGCTGCACCATTGGAGAGCAGGTTATGGAAGTTAGAGTGTGTATTATCTGCTTTGGATATAAATAAATATGCAGACACAGTCTGGCCTGTGTTAAATAGAGAGACAGGGGCTTCTGTTTCATTTCTAACTCTCCAGATGACGGCAGATACACAAAAGGGTATGCAAATTTTAAAAGTGCATCCTCCAAGCCCTAATATTTTTGCCTCCTGCACAGGCCCTGCACTGGGAGCTTAATCCAGATGCCTCCAGTGAATGCAATCTCTGTGAAAGCAAAACCACGGGCATCCTTGTGGCACGTTCATGGTTTGAAGGCCTGACTGGGAGCTTCTTATCTCTGCTCTCGCAAAGTACACTGGGTTTCTCTTTTCATTTCAGTTTGTTTCTGGTTTTATCAAAAGAAAGCTCTTGGGAAGGGGCACAGCAGTCCCTCAGTAGCCAGCCTGGTGAGTCTCAGCTCCGGCTGGTTAGCCATTGCTGAGTCATTGCTGTCCTTCCAGCCTCTAAGGATGGCAGGAGATGAAAGTGTAGCTGATCAGCTCTCACCCAACCATCCCAAGAAAAAGCAGAGCCAGCTTCAAACATCTCCTCACCCCAAACCACTCCTGCCCTGGTATCTGTTTGCATGAGCTGCCTGCTGTGAATCTTGCTTGGGTTTGTAGAAACAACATCACTCCCCTTGGGAAACAGCCACTGCATTTCACCAGGAAACCTGCTGTTTTACAAAGGGTTTACAACCAGTGGCTCCTTCCTCTGAGAAAAGTTACATTCTCGGTCATCCAAGGTTTGTTTTTTGATTATGCGGGAAGTGGTGTGAATGGAAGTCACAGGGTCCTCATGGGAGAGAGGTAACATGAATCCCCAGAAGCTTTCTTAACCTTTGCAGATGTTTTCAGCTTTGCAGAAGGAGCTCCCAGGAAGTCTCAGATGCAGAGCACATGGCAAGGAAGGTGCTCAGACTCCCACAATTCAGCCAATGTCTGCATTGTGCTGGGATGGCAGAGGCGTTAGCAGGGTCTGCCTGCTCTGCCCACCCACAGGACCACAGAAGGGATGTTCAGCACTTCTGGGCTGAGCAGGAAAAGAGGTCTGGAAGAAACTGCTCCCTGACTGCTGGAAGAGAAGAGTTTTCCAGCTCTTCCTAAACACCAAACTACTTTTTCATAAAAATTGGTGTCCAAGGACTTAAACCTCAGGATAATCCCAGTCTTCCCTGGGACTGCCAGCAAGCAAGCAGGAAGCAGCAGACTCCCACAGCAGTAGCACAGCGTGGTGTGTAGACCTTCCTCACACACTGGTGGGTGGGTGGGAAAACAGACTCCTCCTGGAGAGGATGAGGAAGGCTGAAGGACCACATCCATGGAGTCTGAGCTCCAATTAAGCTGCTGTGATGAGCATTTGTCATGCCCAGCTCAGAGATCCCCGAAGAGGGTGACTTGGAGCCACATGTCAGATGTGCCCATCATTGTCCACTAAGGAGGGACAAGGTTTCAGGTGGAGCTCAAGTCCTCAGGCCATGTTTAAATTTCTTTAGAATGACAGATGCGAACAGTTAGACTCGTAAATGAATTAAGTTCTACAACCTCCCCTCTACCTTCATGTCCACCTTTCTGCTCCTGCAGCTGGTATTATACAGAAAGATCAACTAGATCAACTCATGGTCTCTTCTGGTCTCAGCCATGATTTGTGGAAGCTCAGGGAGGAGCTGAAACAACAAAGAGAAGAAGGAAAATCAGCTTTCCTGGCAGAAGCACTGCTCCAGATTCCTAAGAGCCAGTATCTGCTCAGGCTGAAAGCAGACCCAGCTCAAAACAAGGCTGGATCCCCAAGAAGGAACATGCTCAGGGAGTCTGTCTGGAGGCTGAAGCCAAAACACGAGGCGACAATGGGCGAGCAGGTGACAAAAGCAGGCAGAGATGAGGTGCAGCTTTGAAACTCCTGCAAACCGCTTTCCAGTTTTATGTCTGCAAGCCTCTCCTGGCCAGTCGGCGCTGGCTCATTGTGAACACTGGTGCTCAGTTCCTTTATGAGCAGCTATTCCCCACGGATTGCGTCAGCCGCGCCGCTCGCCAGCAGGACGGAGCTGTCCCGTCATCAATCAACGTCACGCGTCCGGAGAAACGCTGAGTTCATTCTCATGTGTCTCCTCAGACCTCTGGGGACTGAGTTGTCTCTCGCTGAGGCCGGTAGTCACCTGGAACAGTTTTCCAGCCCCCCTAAGCAGCAGGAGTGTCCATTAACTACCACGGATCGGTGGGGACGGTTTGTAAACTCCGGATACATACGGAGGGGCCCGGGCGCTTATTGGCTGGTGCTTTCCGCTCTCAGAAATGGGTCATTTAAACAGAAAACTGTAAAGTGTTCATGCCTCTGAATGCAGAGAAACTATCAAAACAAGCTCCTGTCTCCGTGCCACAGACTCGGCATTCAAACAGAGACTCCGGGCATGTTCTACGGGAACGATCCAAGTGCTCCCAGCAGATTCCTTTCCTTTTTCTGATGTTTTACACAATAAACATTTCAACTCTCTGGCGCAAGAGCAGACCTACCCCAATTACCAGGACAGCTTGTTTTGTTTGGAGTAATAGTTAAGGGTCCAATCGTGCATCCCTGGAGCCAGTGAGAAAACTCTCCTTGCTCCCAGTGGGCCTGAATCCAATAGAGCCCCACGGTACATTAGAGACACCACTGTTCCTGAGAGGGTATTTTTGTCTTTCCTTATGGAAGCAAAACCAGCTCAAGCAAGTTCTGCCATGGCTCCACCTACACAAAGGTGGAGACATCGTGACTTCCCAATGAGCTGCAAAGCAGAAGCTGGCATCACCAAACAATGCTGCTGTAGGCCCATCTGTGACAGCAGGCCACCACGGCTTCACAGTGTCCTACAGCTGACTGACCTTTTGTCCATGTCACCCGGACATCTGCAAGCCAGAGTGCAGCACCACAGCCCCTAAGGCCTTGGAAATCTCAGCTCTGCAGGGCTGCATCTCAGGAAGCTGGAGAGGGGAGGAGTCAAAAAGATATTAGAAACCTTTAAGGTTTGGAAATTAATGAAAAAGAGAAAAAAATATAGTGGATTGAGTAAATGAGGTCTGAATACAACCAGTCAGTCAGTAATTGTTACATTCAGTGTGGGCATTATACAAAGATGAGTTGTTTATCCCAGCATGGTGAGGGGTGTACAGCTGGAAAGTTCAATGACATGGAAAAGTGAGCTGCAAAAGCATCAGAGAACTAGGCAGCACTGGTTTTAGAAAATCAGGATGCTCATCCAGGAGCCACAGCAGACAGCTCAGGGAAAGGAGGTTCTGGAGGGACTTGAACAATGAGACACGAGTCCAGAAATGAAACATGTCTTGGTGAATGATTATCCAGCTCTCCTGGGGCACATGGCAATAGAGAAGATATTTTTGAAGGGCCACAATGCCAGAGTGAAAAAGTCTTGGAGGGCTTGGAAAGAGGAAATAGGCAGCTACAGCTGCCCTGAACCCACATGTGTCATTCAGGCAGGTACAGTGAGAGCTCTTCTGTGAATAACCTCCAGGTCATTCAAACTCCAGGGCTAAACAAACCCCATCTCTGCCTTGTCTGAAGGCTCCAGTGAAGCCCATCAGCTCACTCATTTACCTTGTTAAATGCCATCTGTGCGTTATCAACTGCGTGTCACATCCAGTTATTCCTCCCAGCTCCATCACGGCGCTCAGCAAAGGTACGTCTCTATCTGAATATTCACGAGCGAGATGAGTTCCATCTGCCCACACTGCCAATATGTAGCTTGTCAAGGTGTCTTCTGTAGTATCCCACGTTTATGAGGCCGATTTTTATCTTCTGAAATATCTGGAATTACCCCCATGCAATCTGATCCGCCTTGTCCCGGTCTCCAGAAGGCAGGATCAAGATAAACAATATCAGAAGAGAGCAGATAGCGCTATGCTGTCAGAGAATCTCAGTGCAGAAAGACTTCAGGATTTTCCTCCTGTCCTTTTAGCTCTTAGAATATCCAACAACTACACAAGAAGTACCCCTTGCGAGATCCCATCTAGCCAGAAAGAGAGCCCAGTGGTTGTGATGTGGAAATAATCTATCACTGAGCATCTTTCTGATCCACCTCTGGTTTTGGATTTGCTCCTGGATGGACAAATATAAGTCAAGAAGACATGATGCATCTAAAAATTGACAGATATCTTCACCACTTGTTATAAAGAGCATGGCTGGTGGCATGTTGAGACTCCAAGCAGGTGAACACTACCATGGGACTGACCCTGCATCAGGCAGAGGCACAGCACCCACGGAGACTTCAAATTCTCCAAAATCTGTCTCTGAAAATGGAGGGCAAGAATATTTTAAAAAGGAAAAATTTATAGCAAAATAATTAAAAAATAATAAAAATATTTCCACCTCTTCCCAATGTTTTCAACTTTTTTTCCAGGAAAGGACTATTTTTCAAAATTTTCCTGAAAGCCTTCAGTGTTTCTGAATACCCTCCAACAACATTCTTTCCATTATTTCTTGGAAAATACACGTCTGCAGAGGTTTAGGTGAATGGCAGGACCAGCGTTGAGCAGTGAAGAAGTGGGGAGTGCAATGTGAAACCCCTCTGAGCCTTACCTGGAGGAAACCACACCACTTCACTTTCTCACACGAGCTTTGGGTTTAACATAAATCTCCTCTGTAGCAGTGGCCTGAGCAAATGCCAGATGTGGGATTTAATCTGTGCATGGCCTCGACCCTGTGACCCTTGGCAAGATGTGGAGCTGGTGACCAGCACTGCTCCTGAATATCTAAAAGGATGAAACCATGGTGTGCTAAACCGGCATAAACCTTACTGCACACACACTCTGGGGCCATTTCTGCTTATTCTCCACTGCAAAGCAATTCTCCCAGGGGTCTGGCTTGCAGCTTGCTGCTGCCTCCTTTCACCACATGTTTTTGCATGGGGCAGGAGCTGCTGGGTGCTTGGGCTTCAGCATCCTCCCTGGCACCACTCTTCCAGCACCGTGCCAGATGACGGCGTGTTGATGAGTTCTGGCTCTGCAGCCTCAGTGGTCACAGGCAAGACGGAAAGGGGCAGGGAATGACGGCTTGGACATGTCCTGAAGCCCACTGCCTGCCTGGGCAGGGCAGACCCAGTGGCTCCACACCTTTCCATGCTGTTGGCACTGGCAGAGCGAAGGGCTCCGATGGCTGCACTCCCCTGTGTGTGCTGTCAGTCTTTCTGTCCGCCCAGATCTCCCTGCCTTTGTGCACCTTCCCTTGCAAGCGGCAATTTCTGACAGCTAATATTTCACAGAAACCGGAGCCAGCTCTCTCCCTCCCTCCTTTTTTTCCCTCTCTCTCTCTTCTGTTTATGAAGCTGAGGGTAAGTGTTTAATTAGTTGCCTAATTGCCTGGGTAATTGGTAGACATACTCAGCTCTCCAAGTAATCAGTCTGAACAGGCCTTGAAAATATCTGGCCCAATATTCATTAGTGCAGTTAAATCGTTAAACAGTTACTGTGTTTGGTTCCCGACAAAGCCCCGCCAAGGGCTGCCTTGGCTGCGCCGCCGCTCTCCCAGCGTGGGGGACGCACCGGGGACACCCCGGGGACACCCCGCGTCCCGGGAAAACGGCTCCAGCCACGCCTGTGCCACAGGGGCTGGGGCTGGTGGAAGGGAAAAACTCCAGAAAATGCAAAGGGCAGTGAAAGCGGGAGATGTGTCCCCTGTGCAGGGAACATTGGCGGTGGGAGAGGACACCTCCTTTTCTCCGCTCTTGCTCCAGCCTCCCTTTCCCGTGCGGTTGGCTCCAGTCCCCTCTGCGTGTGGGCAGCTGCCCACGTCCCTCCCCTGGCCACCACAGGCTTGGAAGCCGGTTTTGCCATTAGCCTGAGCATTAATGTGAGTATTCTCTCAGCAGGCTGCCCTGACCAGAGCAACTCAGCAAAAGGGCCTCGGCCCCTTGTGCTCTGGCTCAGTACAAAGGCACTGTTCTGCCAAGTGCTGCCAACCCACTGCCCGTCGATCTGTCCATCCCGCCTCCCTCCCTGTGGATGAGGTTGGCACTGGGAAGGAGCTGAAGCTTCAGAGGTGGTCTCCAAAGGGCTCCTCTTCTGCACAGCCGAGCTCCAGTCAGGGTCTAAGAGCAGCTTCAGGTTATAGGAAATTCCAAATGCAAAATCCTGCATGACCATCCAAGAGGCCACACTGCAGTAAGAAGGAATACATCAGCATGTCTGGCTCTCAAGGCAAAATATTTGGGACTTGAGCAAAGCACGAGGAAGGAGGAGACGGCTTTCCTCTACCTGCTGCCTCTGTCCCTGTGGTAGATTTTTTTGGACAGCAAAAAGTCCACAGCGGATGCAATTAAAAGCAAGTGAGATGCAGTTGTAGCGTGGTGTAGCTGGACAGGACGCCAGCCAGGGAGCTGCTCGGGGCCCTCCCAAAAGGCTCCAAAACACATGAAATAGTGAGCACTGAACACTACGCCCAGCTCAGCAGGTGGTGGCAGGGATAGATGACCTGCAAGTTAGTTCTAGCAATGATTCAAGGCAAATGCATGTGCTACGAATTGGACCCTCGTTAAAAGGTTACTTGGCTGCAGATCCTCGTGCAATTAAGTGCAGAGGGGACTGGAGCCCATGCTGCTTTCCCAGTCAAACCTCTCCAGCCAACACCCCCCTCCTTCCCTCGGTGCTGCCAGAAGTCTGTGTCCAGCTGCTTCACGGGCTTCATTTTCCACTGAGCTGGCTCATCCCCCTTTCCAGTGCTACTTCGAGTTCACCTGCTTAGGGTGTGAGTCCATATGCTTATTGCTCCTTACCAATTCCCAATGCTCCCCAAAAACTCTGTGTAGGACAACTGAAAGAAGGGGCTGAGGTCCTGGGCATTGGCAGAGGGGGAGATGACAACATCCAGGCACGTAAATTCCTAATCAGATCTCGCACCTTGGCTTTTGCCAGGCAAACATTTGGGTTCCTGGCAGACAGGACACTGACCTGAGAACCAGGACAGGACACGCTCCGCCAGACCCCGGGGCAGCCGGGTGGCCCCGTGCCAGAACTGCCAAGTACCAGCCTCCCTGCACAGAAGGCAGGGCGGGATTTGGGGCAGGGCAAGAGGGAAATTGGAGGAAGGCACGGAAAAGGTCCAGAAAGGGAGAGGGGAAAGAAAGAGAAAGGCAAAGAAGTGAGAATTTGGGTTTGAGCTTTGACCCAGGGATGAAGAGGGAATTGGAGATGGGGAGTTATAAAAGGGAAAGGATGATGAAGAGATCTGAGAAGCTTTTTGTTCTTGTGCAGGAAATATTGACAACTGGAAGAGAAAACTTGAGATGGTAATATAAGGATTTAGGAGAAGGCAAACACCCTGCTGTGCGGTAAAACCAGGAGATGTGCACGTACAGCAGATGGCATGGACATAACCTGACCCCAAAACCCCAGGAGAGCTGGCAGGGAGCACCTTGGTGTGGCCGTACCTGTTGGAGCAGCCAGCCCACCAGGCAGGAGCCTCGTGCTTCATCAGCATGCAGGGACATCTTCCTCCTGTGGTCTTCCTCTTTTGTTCATGTACCTTTTCAGATTTTCAAGAGAACATCCCATCCCTTTTGGGGATGATGTAAAGAATGTTTCTGGAGATTCTCTCGGCTAGGAATGGGGATGAGTTTCTGCCCATGGGAAGGTTTTTGGGCACTGGGGAGCACCAGGCAGGCCCCAGTGAGTCTCCTGGGGGAGAGGAAGAGCATGCAGGGGGAGGAATGTCAGAGGCAACTAAGAAAGAGGTCTCCATCCATTACTCTGCTGGGCGGTCCTTTCGAGTCACTGGCTGGCTTTGTTCTCACCAACATCTGTAAGAGATTACAGATGCCTTCCTTGCCGAGGACATGGACGGGATCTATAAATACCACGAGCCAGGGGTTGCTGCTGTCAGAGGAGAGCTCTGCCTGGGTGGCCTGGAGGCCTGCTACACACGAGCCCGGGAATGCAGGCTATGTCCCTAGCCAGGCATCCCAGGGAAGTCTGCAAGGACTAGCACAAGGTGGTGACATCACAGGCAGGGTCTTCCCTGGGATGTGCCAGAGACAGCTGGAAACGCAGCCAGGGAATGGGAGCACAGAACTGGGGGGTCCTCAACATCACTTCCACTGCTCTTGAGCAGCTCATACCATTTTTCACCTATATCTAAACTGACCCCTGCAAGGGGACATGGGTTATTCAGCTTTTTTTTTTTTTGGCAGATAACCATCCCCTCTAAAGCTGAGATGATACCTGCCCAGACACCATGGCATGGGCACTATTTAAAAGAACACAAACAGAGCAGAGCTGTTAATGCTGGATCCTCCCAACTTGCCTGTGTTAACAGCACTCCCCTGAGACCACCCTCTAATTCCTGACTCCACCCCAGGGTCTTGCTTTGAATGTCAGGAGGCTTTGCTTGGCTTATGCAACTCTAACACTGTCCAGCAGGAACTGAACTCTCCAGTGACTCATTGCTTGAGCATGTCTTTGTTCACTCAGCTTTTCCCTCCAAAAAACAGATCCAAAAAAGGTTGTTACAAGCCTGAAGATCCAGCACTGCACTAACATGTTGTTAGCCACAATTATCCCCTTTCTGACAAAGGATTCCTGATTAGGGCTGTTGCATATTCATTGGTAGACTGCGCCAAGCCTGGCTTTGTTTTTCAAGGTCGAGGATTGCATTTCTTTGGATTCAATTCCCATCCTAGACGTAGATTACAAGGCAGGAGAGGAGGAGGCAGCTGAGGTTGCTGGAAGCATGGAATCCTCCTGGTATTGCTGAAAACACTCACCAGTCGAGTGCCAGACGTGCCATGCGAACCAGCCACCCTCCCAACCTTCGTGGGCTTGGTTAGGTGAGCTGGGCAGCCTCAAAACTGAGCCTGGCTGCAGGTGTGACCTGCTGAGGTCAGAGAAAGGGGACCCCTGAGGATCTCAGATGTGAAGGGTGGGTGCTGGGTGGGGATCTCGACCCAAAACACACTTCCAGCAGTCGAGGCTTCATGAGGTCCAGTTACTCCTCCTCCCGGAGGGACCTGTCCCATTTGCTACTGTGGGAGAGGGGACAAAGGGGGCACTTACCCAGAACAGAATATTTCACAGGGGAACTTTAGCTTCTCTCCCTTGCTGATTCTTCCACCTAAAAAAAAAAAAACAAACCCAAAAAAAAAACAGGAAGAAAAGGGAAAAATAATTACTTCTCAGCCTCTAACCTTTCCAGCAAGTGACTTTGTAATAAATAATCCACATGTCTCTCCAGTGCAATCCATCAGCAGGAGTGCCTAATTACTTTAGACTCACTTTGAAAACCCTTCCAGTGACACTTTCAGATAAATAAAAAATTAACGTGGAACTAAAGCTGTAACCCAGAGAAAGTTTCTCGACTTCCCTCAGTTCTCTCCAAGTCTGGGCTGATGCCTGGAAGGCTGCATGCCCAGGGATATTTTCCCCTGTTATGCTGAAAGGTGAGCGTGGGTTGCAGTTCATGGGAAATCAGCCATGGAGTGTCCATGGGGACACCCTATTTCAGACATGCAGGTGCTTGGAGAAATACTTGGAGACAGAGTCAGTGCAGCTTCTGTGTATGAAGATTTAGAAACAAACAGTAGAAACTTCCAAAGGAAAGGGATTCAGAAAAAAAAAATTAAAAAGTGCATTTTGGAGGCCAGGAGCCTCCAGTTTCCTTCTTGGAGTTGTTAATTGATCCCCAGTCACGCTTCACTTCTGCATCTCCCCTTTCTCTCTCGTTCCTGAGATTACAGCTGTGAGAAAGGCACCTAAAGGCTTTCCAAAAGCCTGGCTGAGATGGCTTTCACCCCTTGTACCCCACGCCACTCCCACCAAGGCTGAGGGGTCCCTGCTGTGTGATTTCTGCAGTGACAGATGCCCCAAAGCCTGTGCTCCTGCTCAGTGTTCTGGGCATGCTGCAGCACAAAGGCTACGACGGAGGAGACTGGGGACACTAAAGAAATTATTTATGTAATGGGCCTCTCCTCTAGCAGAGAGAGGAGAAATTCCCAGTCTTCCTTGCCTATTTCCAGCCGCTGCCTCTACATGAGTTGCAGTGTGGAGGGATGAACACAAGTGCAGTGTTCCTTGCTGGAGTGCAGGGCGTTGCCTCGTCCAGCAACGTTCAGAATGGAGCTGGACACCAACAGGCAGAACTGCCAGGGAGATTCCTTGGAAGCGAGTAGAATAGTACTGAGCAAGCCAGTGACACGCTCATATTAAGTATGGTGTGCACAGAAGACAGCAAGAGCCCTGTCTCCAGACCTCCATCCATGCAGGGATGTGCTTTAATGGAGCTCTTACCACAGCACATGGGGTCTTGCTGTAGGACTGTTGGAATAGGGGTCGTTAGATGATAGGACAAGGGGAAATGGCCTCGAGTTGTGCCAGTTCTGTTTGGATATTAGGAAAAAAATTCTTGTGCAGGTAAGAGAAATCATGGTGGGACAGCTCCTTGCACTGGCAGCCCAGGTTGTTTTCAGACCCCGTTAGCTTCTGCAAGGAGTTTTTGTCGAATACTGATTTCTTCATATTTCCAGCAATAAAATTAACATCAAAAAACCTGAGACTGAAATTCATTTTGTAAAGACTAAAAGCACCTCATGTCTTTGGCAGCTGAAGGTTGGAGCCTTCTAAGAAGACTTTGTCCACCTCTTCTTCCTCATCTTCATACCCCACTTCTGCATTCTCTGCTTTCTCCTCTCTCATCTCTGTGTGCAGAGCCTTGGACAGAGCCCAGCAAGCATTCAGAAACTAAAAAACAGGCAAACCGAAAGAAACAAAATTAAATATCTGAGAAAAGCAGGCCCAGAACCAATAAGTTCTGATTTCACTGTAGGTTACTGCAGTCGAGGCAGTGGTGTGTCAGGGGAGGAAGATGCTTAAAAAACCTCCACAGGAGAATTAATTAAACGAATTTCACTCTGCCAATTGTTTGTTATTTTTGCTGACCTCACCAAGTGGATTAATATTTAATTAGCCTTTAGGAGAAGTGGAAAGCACTTATTAACCTGTTATGTCAATCTGTCAGGCCTGGGGTCTCAGGACAGGCACTGTTACCATGAAACAATAGAAATATCAAGGTCTGTTTCTCAGCTGTTTGCCCCGTTGGAAAGTGACTTTTTGGGGGGAACAGAGGGAGGGGACCCACTATGCCTAACTGAGGGGTGTCTAAAAGTGAGTGTCACAATTCTAGATGTCTTTTAGAGGCCAGAACAAGAGCTAAGGAAGCCATATGTGCTGTCCCAGGTGCAGGTGGGAAGCACATATGGATATATTATCCCCTTGGAGGTATTTGAGAGCTCAGGCTAGATCTCATCTGGTGTGATGCTGGTGACTAGGGAAAGGTTTGGGCTTTCCTTCATTTTTCTTGCTTAAAACTCTGCTTCCTTTATATTGTGTTTACAGTTATCATAGTTTAAGAAGTGCTAAACTTGGTGTTGACACATCCTCATCAGTGGGGAGATGCAGTCGGGCACGGCACGACGCAGAGGTCCCGGGTGAGTCTCCATTAAAGAAAAGCTCTAAAAGAGAAAACAGGATGAACACAGATGGCAGAACAAGAAACCCATCCCCACCGGTAGCAAGGACCAGAAGGTCTCCACCCGGCCTCTGAGCTCACATAAAGCTGGTGAGTCCCACCCCGGGATAACGAGCACTTCTGCTTGTCCTGGGGCTGGGGCTCGCCCAAAAGAAATAAAACCTCGAGCACAATTAAACCCTTAGGAAACATCCTCAGCAAAACAGTTACATTAATGTTGTGTTCAGGTCGGTGAGGCTGGGAGGAGCCTGGAAGGGAAGAATGGCTGAAGTGTTAAAGTGGAGGAATGTCTTAGGTGGAAATTCTCCCAGACGCTGGGTACGGCCATTAGCTGACATCTTAACTTACTGCTCAGACAGTCTTCTCCAAACCTCCCCAAATCCTGATGGCCCTGAGCATCACACTCAGCTTTGACTTTGAATTAGTGAATCAAAATTAGACCTCAGGTTAAAATAACCCACTGGGTCTCTCTCTTTGAATACCACTGGGTATTCAAAACCTCACCAGAAAACCCAAACAGCATCCACACCCTGGATTTGCTGTCTAGCAAGGACACCAGAGAAATGCCAGCCACGACAAGAGCCAACCTCCCCTCAAAGGTAGGAAGCTTCAGCAGACAGCAAAAATGACAAACCATGTTCAGGAAGATATGGGGCTGTTGGCAGTGGGCACAGCCTCCTGAATCCCTTTCAGTCTCTGTATGAAGAGGCAAAATGAGCAAGCAGAGGCAGGAGTGCTCCGAGTCGAGCCCCGAGCGTGTGGCATCACACGGGCTGCCGAGGGCCACGCTCCCCTCCCTGCAATCCGTGCCAGCTCTCACAAGCTCTGTCCAAGCCTGGCCACGTCCTGCCTCATCCCGCAGGGCAGGGACAGGGACACTGCCTGCAGAGCCCTCCTGCCTGGAGCGGGTGCCCTTACTGCTGCTCAGTGACAGGCCGTATCATTTATTATTATTATTTTTTCAAAATTAAAATCCTCCTGAGCTTTATTAAATAGGGATGCTGATAGGTAATTAAATCGCAACTTAATTAAATCTGCCTGCTCAATCCAACCACGGCATGCTGGCTACTCTGCAATCCCTGTGAGAGGTGCTGTCGGTGGAGAAGAGCAATGTGAATTAAACAGCATCACCCTGGCACTGCCACCTCCCTGCCAGGCACAGAGGGAAGGGGACCAAGGGGCTGCTCCACACATCCAGGAACCCATTGCAACAGGGGGAGCTGGGCACCCTCGGGGGGCCTGACCTGACTTTGTAAGAGCTTTTCAGGTAGAGGCTGATTCCCTCTGAGGTGACAGCACCAGACCAAGGTGCTAGAGGCAGGCTGAGGGTTTATGAGCACCTGCTTTGACTTAACGTGGTAGTGTTGGGCACGAGATGGTGGGCAGGTAGGGAAGGACTTCCCTTCCACTGGTCTGCAGCACCTCTGTGGGGTGAACGCCACGGTGACAGCCTGGGATTGCAGAGAGCTTGCAGAGACAGGAATTTGGATGAGAGAAGGGCTCTGGCTGGGACACCATTTGCCTGGGCTGGTTGTTCCTTCTGCACCTTGGGATAGAGCAAAAGGTGCTGTAGGATGCTGTGCATATTGATGTTTAGCCTGGTGGATGCTCACTCCAAGGGTCAGAAGACAAAAAAATCCTCTGGAGGGGGTTCCTGTGATGTGCTGCTCTTTCTGGTGGGTCTTGCAGATCCAATCCTTCACTGGAGATGCCAGCCCCAGCCCTGGCTCTGCTCCCCAGCCTTTGCCTTCCCGCCTCTCTGGCTCAGCTGCTCCGAACAGGGGGCCAAAGGCAGCCACATGGAAAAATAACCAGGCAGCCTTGCTAAATCATCAATCTGCTCATCCCAAGGAAAACAGACCTTGGAAAGAATTTCCCTCTTCTCTTTTCCCCGTTTTTCACTTCAACCCAGGCTGAGCTCTCTGCCTTTTCCAAAGCTCAGATGCTGTGGCTGCCTTTGCCCAGCCCTGGCAGGAAGCAGCGAGGGATAAGCAGCCCCAAGGACAGACATTCTCTCTTCCCACACCTTGGGCTTCCTTTGAGGAGGCACCACCTCATCCAATAGCAGAGAGTCCCCACGGCTACAGAGCTGGGAGAAGACCTTGCTCTCCACGCCTTGGTACCAGCCGTGCTCCTTTGCCAGATCTGGCTCTGTGCCCACCTCAGGTGAGCCCTGTTACACCACACTGGTGGTTATTCCTTCACCCTGCCCACAATAGTGGCAAAATAGCCACTACTGCGCACAGAGGATTTTTTTCCCTCATGCAGCTACGGCCTCCTCACAGTCCCAGCAAGAGCCTTGAGCTCTCCTTTGGCTGTGGAGCCCCACAGTGTAGGCACCACGCTTTTGAGGGAGGTCTCATAACCACTGGGGTTTCCCCAAATTTGTAGGATATTTGAACACGCTCCGAGTACCCTGCAGTTCCTCAGGAGGTGATAGAAGAAAACAAAAAAAAAAAAAAAGAAAAAAGGAGCCCAAAGGGGAGCAGCATCTAATGAAAAGCAAAACCCCAAAGAGATGGACAAGCTACAAGGAGCCTATTCAGGGGCGACTTCCACGCAGTAATCTTGGGAGATCAAATTTCTAATCTGCTTTCACCTCAGAGACAGAGGAGTGAAAGTCCTACTGGGATTAATGTTTAATGCTTGAGTTGGCAGGTGATGCCCTGTGTCGGGATGCTTGGGTTCCCTGCTCTGCTCTGAGAGACTCTGGTACACGAGCTCAAGCAGCATCCACCCCGGATATTGGGGATGACCCTACTCTCAGGCAAAGGTCACTCAGGGGTTGCCAAGTTCAGGATTCCCCACATCATTACAAAGCGTTGCTCACTGGGGCTGCAATAACAGATGAGTTGTCCTGTCTCTATCTGCTGGGGCGTGTGAAACTTCAAACCTCCTAATTATTTTAGAGCCACTGAGGTGAACTGCTGGAACTTGGCTTCGGGCAGGGCAGTTGTGAGAAAAGGCAGCTCATTCCCACCGCTGGGCTTGCATTTGTGCTCCTGGTGGGGACACATGTGGCAGGGAACTGCTCTGCTGGAAGTCCACACATGGCAGCCTTGGCTCCTGTGCTCCCCACCGGGAAGAGACAGGGATTGAAGGAGAAATGAGTCAGCTTCAGAGGACACAGGGGGCACAGCCTGTGAGACAAGGAGAGACCCTAATGAAGATAAAGACATAGGCAGACCCCAGGACACACCAACAAGCAGCTGTAAACTTTGAGTAACTCTCTGAAACAAAGGTCGTGTTAACAGTGCCACCTGTGGAGAAGGCTTTATTTTCTCTACTACAAGTAGACTTTCTGCATTGGGACTACACAGCCTTAATTTTGAGGGTCTGCTTTGAAGGCCAGGGAACCACAAAGCACGGCCAAATTTCCCAAAATATTTTACAAAGGTTCCCAAACCCTTAATTCTGGGGCAATGACTCACCTTCAGGTAATGAATGGCCAGCAGGTTCTCAGCCGAAGTTTAAATAGCAACTACATATGACCTGAATTTAGCTTCTCCAGCAATGGGAAGTACCAGAAGTAGGTATCCTACTGTGCTCTGCAGCTCTGAGAGACACTGATGAAGAACCTTCTTCTGTCTCCTGGGAACAGGAGTGTGCAGAGTAGCTCAGACCTCTTAGTAGTAAGACAGAGAGGTTAGTTAATAGGCAGTAGATGTTTGCTGAACTTCACAGCCAAAAGCCTTCTTGAAAACGGGGTGCCCAAGTCACACTTTTGGAATAAGAAAGTTCTGATCTGTGTCTAAATGTCCCCATTGTCCTATGACATGAGAGCAAATCTATTAAATCCTGGACAATTAGGGTTTAGGTCCAGAAAAGAATCTACATTCTGCAGTGCAGCCCTTCTCTGACAGATTGTTTTGTATTCTTTCATGTGTCCCAGGTGGTGCTGGGACATGTCAGACCACAGGGCAGCTGGAAGTTATGGGACAAACTGTAGGTAATTTGGCAGGAGAACATTAAAAAGCAAGAGGAGGAAACTATAAATTCAGAGTGTAACCACCATAAAGAATTCTCTTAATTCCCAGCCAACCTCTTAAAAGCACAGATAGCTCTTCCCCCTGCGCACAGGATGCCTTTCCCTCTCTGTAGGGTGTCATGTTATGGCTCAGAGAACACAATACCACGGGAACGGTGACCCTGATGGGTTTCACATGTGTTGCAAGACCTGGTGGAGACTCTGCCCTTTCTCATGCTGGACTTCTGCGCAGTATCAAAGGTTTGTCATCTCATGGCCCTGCTTCAGTTCTCCCTCTCTGCTGAAGGGCTTCATCTCACTCCTTCTCTCCTCATTGATGGAGATGAGCCATCTGCCTTTAGAGGTGGGCATGTACCACAACCCGGAGTTCTAAAATGTCTGTACATCCCATGGCAACATCTGTGAACATTTACAAGGCTCCTTTCTGAGAAAGTAACACAGATGAGTCATCAAAACCTTTCCTCATCTCCTTGTTGAGTCTTCCCAGAATTGCAGCCCCTGGAGAAGCTGCATGTGAGAATGAGTTTTGCTTTCCAGCAAGTCATGACTGAGAGTCTTAACTTTTCCTTTCTCTACTACAAGTAGTGCATGGAATTGTTCCTTCCACTTAATCAGAGTTGATTTTCTTACACCTGAAAAGCACTGGAATGCCTAAATCACATTTTCCAGAGGCAGGTGTGTGTGAACCCAAATCTCACAGGTTTTCTTTCCAAATTGTTACCCTAACAATGGCCTTTTGTCCCAGCTAGACCAGTATCTTCTCATTTGCACTTTCTCTCCATTTACCCCCTTTCTGGTTACCTTTTAACCAAAGATCATTGCCTGATTCTCATTCTTGGTCATGCTTTAAGGGCCAGCTTGTGCTCTGTGGGGAGGAACAGGAAACACTCAGACCTCTTCCATTCCATTTTAGCTGGTCACTTCTCTGTCCCATGCTGAGCCAAACCAGTGCCCTCCTGTCTTGCAGGCACATCTGCCTGGTCCCGTGACCATGGGGTCAAGTGCACAGCAACCAGTGGCTGGGAAATTAGCCTTATTTCTTGTGAACTTCATTGTATGAAAAAGAAAATGAGTTTCTGAGGGAAATTGATGGAAATCTGTTTCTAGTTTTTGCTTCAAAAAGAAATGATAAGTAGTAACTTAAAAACGACACAAAAGAAACTGCAGTGGAATTAATTTTTAAAAGGCCCCCTTTTAAGAGAAATTTAAAAGATTTTTGCAAGAAAACACTCCACTGATCTGGCCATCTTATCTCACTGAATACTGGTGAGCCCTCCATTTCTGCTTCAGAGCCTATTTATCTCCACTGCTGCTCTTAAAGGCAGGCATCTCTGATGAGGATTTAATTCTAGTGTACAGATTGTTGAAGAGGAAAACTCACATTTAAAGTTTTCTTGTGAATATATAGGTATTTTAAGCCTGGTCATACAGCTGAGACAAGTTTTCTGACATCAAATATTAGCTAATGTTAGAGAGTTGAGTACTTACCCAGGGAACAGCAGAAGAATGAAAAAAGTCTGGGAAGAGCAAACTAAAGGGGACTTTTTGAAAGGTGTAAGCAGGTGGAGACAAGCATGAAAGAACAGAAAGATACTTTTGCAAGGAAAATGGATATGACATGAGAAACGGTGATGGGAAGTAAAAAATGGGATCTGGCAGACTGAGGGAAGATAAAGACAGAGAGAAAGAGAGTGAGAGCGAATTGATGGAGTAGCCAGAGACAAGAAAACAAACAGTAAATCTGAAAACAACAAAGAATTTGCTTCTGCTAAGCTATTTTTGAATGTAGGCATTTGCAGAAGACTGTAAGAGAAGACAGTATGTCCGAGTGCTGCCAGTGAAGTGATGGAATGCTAGATGAATGTTCTCTACCTAGGAGTTGCCAGGTCTTCAGGTTCCAAAGCACATTGGGACCTCCTGTCTCCCCTTAGCTGGTGTTACCTGCTGCCATCAATGATTTTGGTGTGGTTGAACCTCTGAACCAGCTGCTGGCAGCAGGGACTGCCATGTGTGTAGAGCACGATGTCTCACAAACCTTGAAGAAACGCGGAGGCCTCCCAGCTGCCCCTGTGCATGAAGCAGGCTCCTTCTCCAATGCCAGTCCCAAGGGAAACGACTGAGAGGAGCTCCAGAAGGTCAAATTGCAATTAAAACCCATGAGATTTTCTGCTACTTTCATGGGTGCACAGGAAAGTGGGTCTGCCCCTTGGGTCGTGCCTCTCCCACCCACGCCGACCACCCCAGACTCTCCTAAGGGTCCTCTCCTTCCCCGCTGCTCCTCTTGTGGCCCTTCTCATTCATAACATCAGCCCCTCTGATGTCCACGTCCAGCAGTTGGGGGAACAGTTGGGTAAATGTGTAAGTTTTGAGGGGAGGGGATTTACACCTCCTGTTGCCCTTGCAATGAATTACCAGGGCTGTTAATGGGCTGGTGCCCCAGTGCCTCGTAAATCGTGTGACTGAGGCCGAGCAGTGACGGGTGGCTTTGATCTGGACATGCTGCCCTGCCATGAACAGGAAAAGGAAGAGGTGATTTTTCATGGGTTACCACTCACTCCAGCCTCCAAGTTTTCCACTCTGCTGGAACTTTGACAGTGCCTAATAATCCATCAGCAAGGCTTTCCTTGCTCTGCTTCCACTCCATTACCACCTTCGTGTTCCCATTTAGCTTCTTTCACACGGACCCCGGAAAGCTTGACTGTCTCCCACCAGTCCAAAGCAGTTTGGAGGATGGGAGGAAGGGCTGGGGTCACTCCACACACTTCCTCCGAGGAGAGGAGTCAAGAAGTAGATGCTGAGATAGATAAAGGGAAAGAGTTAGCTCATGTCTACAAAGCTGGTAAGAAACTTGTTGGTGAAACCTTTAAGGGTCTCAGAGGAAAAGCAAAACAAGGCCAGGATGTCACTTGATGTGAGAGGGTTAGATCTCTCAGGGTTCATTTGAGATGCTCTAGAGTATCTGCCCTGCTGGAAGAACATGGGTTTTCTACAGGTCTCTTGTCACATCTTGCAGCCATGCCTGGTGTTTTGGATACTTTAGGACATCTTAAGTAGTGCAATTCATTTGGGTACCTGACCAGAGTCTTTTGTCACCTCCTTTTTCACCAAGGGCTGCTGCTTAGATTTATTCTCCAGTCTCATCATTTCTCTTGACTGGCCCTTCCTTGTATCTCCTATATATTAGACCAGAAGATCATATGCATTCAATTTTGTGTGTTCTGCCTCCTGAATGGAGCTGAATCCTCAGAACTGCACTGTTTTCTTAGACTAATGAATTCTTTGAGGGGAGTACAAACCACCTCAGTAATAAATCCAGACTGTGAAGGTTTGATGTATCTGTTTTTCTGTTCGTCTCCACTGCTGCTAGACAGAATTAGCCCTCACCTAATACAGAGTGCAGACTTGATACAACCTTGTTTAGCACAATTGGTTTGAATCCATTATATTGACAATATCAATTTGTGTAATTCCTGCATTAGGGTTTTGTACTAAACTGTATTTGAAAGGAGCTGTTGACCTTGATTAGCTCTTTAATTGTGGTTAAAATCCAAAGTAATTCAGATACCAGCCTTGACTGTGGAAGGAAAGGGCCACGCCACGTGACAGTGCAGTCAATAACTGCCACGTTCCCCACGGACACAGCTCCCCTGTTTTATGGGCTCTGGGTCTCACCACTGCCTTCGTGCATCCATGTGCCTTCACTTTGACCCTACCCTTGGGGCTGCACCTCTCAAGGGTGTATTGTAGGAGCAGGCACTCCAGGTCTCCTGGACACATTTCAGCTGAGTTATCCTTCTGGCTCACACCACCTTGCTTCTGCATTCAGGTGGGATTTTTTCCTTCGCTTTCCATCCTAAACAGGACTGTAACAATGCTGGGAAGTACACAAGGGCTGCTCAGAAAGAGGTAGGAAGGGGCCTGTCTACAAAGCTGAGTTTTGGTGGCAAATGTTGCCTGACTCACTTTGGGGTCTCCTAGAAGCAGAAGGAAAAGAAGAGTATGATTAGAGCACATTAAGAAGTCCACACATGCCTTGCAGTGCCCAGGTGCCTGCAGGGGATGTGGAATAGTGTTCCGGGCACCCTGGAGAAGAGATGGACAGGATTGCTGGCACTAAGCTCTTGCTGAAACTCAACAGGAGCTGGGTGCCTCATTCTCCCAGGTCTGCAGGAGAAGATCAGCTGTGTGCCCTGAGGTCTGTGCTGGTGCAAGTGTTCTGCGTGAAAAAATGCCAGGCAGGAGGAAAGGCCATTTCCAGGACTCCCATGTGCTGAAAGGGAAAATGGATGGGATGAAGCCTGGAGGGGGGGAACCCTTTTAAGTCAATGAGGAATTCTGCCAGAAAACAGCAGAAGGAACAGTTCAGCAGGAATTACAGAGAAGAAAAAAAAAATCTGGCAAGAGATACAGCCTGGAAGATGGAGCACTTCATTTTGGGCAAACTGAATGTTTCAATTAAAAATGACAGAGCTGCGATCCTTTAAGAGCAGTCAGAATTTAATAAATTTTTCATGAATGGAAGCAGCCCGTATCCTGAAGACCTGACAAACTCTTTCCTCTTTGGAGATCATATATTCTCCTGGATCTATGTCTTCCTGGCATCAGATGGCATTGCCAGCCACGGATCAAAGGAGAAAAAAAGCACAAAAAGGCCCACCAGGCATCTTGTGCTACATATGTGTGCAGAATAGAGTGTGCAGGGAGGAGATGGATGCCTGGTGCTACGGCAGGGAGGGAGAGGGTTCATGGGAAGGAAGAGTAAACCCACAGTGGAGAACAGGACACGGAGGTGAAAGAACAGACTGTGAGGAAAACTAACATCAAGGAGAGGAGTTTGTGAAAGACAAGAGTAGAGCAGTGGAAGTGGAGGGAGGGAGGAGGGAGAGGGGGAGGGAGGAACGTCCCCTCTGTGCCTGGGAAAAAGACAATAAAAGCTGCGGACTCTTGTCACGCAGGACAATCCCAGCACTATTTACTGTTTGCTCATTTAACCTGGTTAATTTTTAATAATGTTGAAATTTTCATTTTAATAATTTAGGTAAATTATTTATTAAACCACAGGATAAAGGAATCATAGCAATTATGAATTGACAGTGTTACCTGAGGCTCATGAAAAGGTAAGGGGTTTTGCAAAGTCCTTGTTATTGGATAAACATTAAATTAGTAACAACTTCACATCCAATTCAAATTACCTTCTCCCAGGCCTAAGATTGCTCTCTCTTAGTCTCTCCTGGGAAAGAGCACTGTGGGCAAAGAGGGTGGCAGGTGACATATCCGTCCCGTGTGGGTCTCAGACGTTTCTCCCAGATGTTCTGGAGGAGGGGATGAGGCAGTCTGTCCAGAGGAGGATGGCAGCAAGGTGACATTCACTGCTCTGATGGTGTAGAAACACCCAGTCTGTTAGTAGAGAAGGTGACTGGATGGGTCTTGTCTGGCTGTGACTATCAGAGGAGTGGTGGCTTTTCTGGTACAAAAAATGTCAGCAGAAGCTTGCTGGTACTTCCTACCCCTTGCTTTTGTTAGGGCTCCTTATTATATTTTGGTGATGCAGACACCCAAACCAGCTCACTGACCATGGGAACCAACTGTCTGATGCCAAATCCCTCATGCGATATTCCTGAGGAAACACAGACGTGGTTCTGCAAGATCCCAAGGATGTTCTGGAGATTTTGGTGTAGAAAGCCACAGGCTGCCACTCGAAGAAAGCAACCTCCGCTGAGCAGAAATCAGTGCTCTGCAAAGAGACACGGCTCTCCACTTCAGTAATTGTATTGGGATTGTAAAATAAAGCTTTAAGTATTTGAAAAGATGAAACTGATGAACTTTAAAAACACCTAGGGAAGGTGGCATCCAGATACTCTCTGACAGAGCAACAAGTTATGCTTTAGAGCAGAAATCGAGAGATGGGAAAGAGAAGAATAAGGATGGGACCTGGAATCTGGTGGCCTCAGCCAGGAAAGTCCTGCAGCATTTGCCCAACTTGCAGCATCACCATAGACCTGCAGAATTCAAACCAACCATCTACAACTTAATAGCAATCCCAGATTTTAAGTGTTGCAATGAATCAGAGCCACATTTGCGTTTTCATATTTTGTGATGTTTAATTTTCAAGCAATTTGTTTTAATTACCAGTTTCCAATCATTTTTATGTTAGCTCTGAGTGCCTTTCCTACATTTTCTTCTCAATAATTAAAACTTTTTAATAACATTACTTTCAATCAAAGAATTTCAATTTATCTTCTAACTTAGTTCTATCCTAATAAGTTTTTTTCCCTGGAAATTTCCTAACATTCAGTAAAGGAAATAAGCATTTCTAAAGAGTCTTTTTTTTTTTTCTTCTAACAAATTGACAGCTCAGTTGTCTTGAAAAAGTTATTTGAAAAAGCAAAAAGACACAGAGTCCTATTTGTACACATGACAGCTCAGATACAAATCTATTCTTCCTTCTCTTTGGCTTAAATAACAAAAGCCACTGACCAGTGTGTGAAACAAGTTGATAAACAAACATGTCCTGTCGGCTTGAGAAAACACCCTCTTAGTTTTGAAATCTGCTCAATCACATTTTTGTATCATGCCCAACAGGTGAGGGAATACAACCTATTAACTGAGAAAACAATGTTGAACAAAGAATACAATAGTGAACAAAAGCTTCATTCAACTGCAAGGCCTGCCCGGTTTACAATAAAATAAAACAGCCTCATTAGAACAAACCAAAAGCAAGTGAAAACACAGTTTTTCGGAGTCTCTAAGCCCCAAATGATTCTAAACTTGCCCATCTTCAGGGTTCATAAACTGCCAGTTCCCAAACTCTGGAGAGTTTAGCAAAGTCTCTCTGAGGGATGCATGCCCCTTATAGATGAAATCATAGAGAAACCTTAGAAACCCATAGGCAGAGAAGATACAGGAGATAAATATGAATCATTGAGCTCTCACTAATATGCTAAGGCACTAGTCAGCATTGTGGACAGTCCATTATACCTGGATCAGCACATTCCTGAGAATATTATATTAACTGAAAACAAACAAAACACCAGCCATGGGCATCTCAGCTCTCCTTCCTTTGCCCTCGATCTTCTCTCAGATTCTTCCTCCAGGAGAGCAAGTGATAAATTTCAAGTGTAAAAATATTTTGTTACCGTGACTCAATGAGGAAGAAAAAAAGCTGAGCAGCTTTTCACCAGAAAATGCTTATTCTACAAAGACCATGGGGTTTGTTAGGAATCCAAGTGTGCTGAACATTTCAATGAAAACGTAGCAGAATCTTTCATGCTGGTAAAGCCCAAGTGTATGTTTCAAATTAAGCAATTGTTGTTCTCTTTCATAGTGCATAGGAACACTAATGCACATCCTATTTTAAACCTCTTCCAAGATCATGATATTACAGGATATATTAAGTTTGTTGCTTTCATGGTCAGTTTTAAAATTTTGGTTTTTCATTCCACTGTTGAAACTTTCTACAGAAAGTCTGAGCTTTTCCTGCTTTGAAACCCAAATTCCCAATGGGAACAGCATTCCAAGCTGCCATGGAGCTGCAGCCCCCATGAACAGTTCCTGATCCAAGAAGCACCCAACAACCAAATCTCTGAAACTGGAACTGATTCGGGGCAGGTTATTTACAGCCTCTTTAACTTCCTTTGTACAAAACCTCTCCAGTCTAAATGAAGAGAGTTTGACACGTTCAGGTGTTCCCCAGTGCCTAGGCAGCTAACGAGCCAGGGTGGAGTGAGGTGCCCCTTGGGTGGAGGCTCCCATCGGCTCTCTTGGGGGATGGAGGAGCTTTTCTTTCCCCAGAGCTGTGTCTCACATGCTTTCTGTTCAGAGAGTGTTTTCCTTTCAAGGTGGATGTAGCCAGAAGAAGGTTTTGCAGGCTCACAGCTCTGACCGTAGGCAGAGAATTTATATCAATTATGTTATCTGACATATGTACATTGTATTATCTGACATATTTTCTGCTGCCAAGCAGAGACTCTTTGGTTGTTAACTCTTTGGTGGAGCACACACTAAGATGAACGTGTCAGGGCAGGAAGCAATTAATAACAACATCTGATTACTTAGAGCAACTCTTCCCAAGCTTCTGTTTGGCTTGGAACAACAAAAGTCTCTGCTCGTGCTCTCCCATCTTCCATCACTGCTTCCGTCACTCTCAGATACCCAAGTCCAGAGTTATCATTTTTCAGAGGTGGGGTCTGATCCAAAGCCTAACAGAAGACAAGAAGAAGTCTTCCGTGGCCACCACTTAGCTTTGGATCAGTTCGTGGGCACACGGAGAACACGCAGAGACATCCAGGTGCATGTTCAGGAGCAGCACACCTGGGGACGGCAGCAAGCCTGTGCCTTTGCAGCAAGGGCTGCTGGGGAGCTCCTGAAAAACCCAACCTGCTGTTTCCCAATGCAAGGAGCTCCATCATCTCCCACCTCACACGCTCTGTACTGCAGCCCCATCTTGCACCATCCCTCCCATCCCTCGCTCAGGCAGAGACACTGCACATTTGTCTCTTTATTTTAAGTTACCAACCATCTCCCTCGCTTTTTTTTTTTTTTTTTGTTACTTAATTTTTTTTCAAAATGGAAAAAAAAATATCTCCCCCTTCCCCGTCCCTCCCTGCCATGTTCCCAAGGTGCCAACTAATCTCCGATGCCCAGCTTGTACACAGCCACCTCTAATTGCTCCTGCATTTTCATCTGGTGTAAGTTCAGCCATCGCTACAGCTGCCCCTCCTCCCTCCGGGAATTCACACCTTCATTATCACTCTTTACTGCAGAGCCGTCCGCAGGCTCCCGGCTCCGAACAGCAGCTCCGATAAAAAATAGAGCAGCTTTTCAGTGGTTTCAATTTTAATTACCAGCATCAAGGCAGCTCGCATTCTCACCAGGCTGTTTCGCACTAATTAAAGTGAGGAGGAGTTTATGGAAGGGACACCAACTCCACTTCACTCCCTCATCTATTATTTACAGACAGTAATACAAATAATTTCCAATTTAAACAGTCTGAGCTGGCCAGCGAAGAGGAGGGAGAGGTGGGGAGAACGCTAAGCAAGGAGAAACTCAAATAAAGAGTAGAAACTAAGAAAAGGGAATGGAAAATCGACTCCCAGTGCCCTCTAGTGGGATGATTTCCTGAGGGGTCGCAAGGTTGGAGGTGTGAACATGCCCAGGAGGCCCAGCGAGGTGGCAGACATTGGTTTCTCCTTGCCTGGCCTCACCAGTGACCTTCAAGGTGTGATGAAGCAGCAGCATAAGATCATTTTGGGCAAGGGTCCCGTTTGCCCCAGCTCTGCAGCAGTTCCGTGGGTTTAGTCCTGTGCTGTTCATCACTGGTGGTGCTTTGTCTTTCCCATGGGCATGGCAAGGTGCTGTTGGAAATGGGCCCTGAAAACACAGCCTGGACGGGCTCTGGGCTGGCAGACACCCCCTTGCTGGGTGCCCGGTCCAGCCTGAAAGCTCGGGTTCTGATGGGGTGTGAACACAGGGTAAAGTTGGTCTGCAGATCGTGAATGGGATTTTCTGGGTGTCGTGGGAAAATCCCCTTGTCTAAAAGATGTGCTGCCCACACAGATGAACAACTCCATCTGTCAGCAGATAGGGTTTCCCGAGGCCAGGATTGTTTTCCTGCCTGGTCCCTTTCTTCCTGGATGGGAAATGTTCTCCATCCCTCAGACTGGCTCCATTCAATCTCTCACAGTGCAGCATGTGTCAAGCCTGGAAGTTTTATGGATTTGGAGGACAAACCCTGAGGATGGGCCAGCATAGAGGCAGGGGGTTCCACATCCATGAAAACATTGTCTATAAACAGAGAATGTGGAAGACCCTGCTGCACAATAAATCTTACCATGTCAAGGAATGAAAATGCAGTAGTGTCTCAGCCACGCTGCTTTGTTTGTTCTGGTCAGCAGGGATGAGGTGATTGGTACCAGGGAGCTTGGGTTATAGCTCTGATCCTTACAGGATCCTTACAGGACCTGAAACCATGTCATCTGTGGGTCACGTTCAGATTTCACCTAAACCAGAGCTGATCATGAATAACTGCAATAAGAACAGGGTTACCCTGGATTTACACCAGGCTAAGGCAGATAAGCCTGAAGATCAGTGACTGAAGGAGAAGAAGTTTCAACATAAATGATGTTACTACAGAAAAGTACCTTGATTGAAGCACAGGTGTTGAATGTTAATGGCTGCAGGCTTGATCCAGCATCTGTGTAAGTCAAAAGCAATGTCCCATTTACATCTCAGGATTAGACTGATGGCAGGTAAAATCTTAGAGACTAAATAATCTTTCTCTTGTACCACTTCTAGAGTGGGACTTCAGTGAAGGCATTCCTGATTTATGCCAGGGTGAAAAGAGAATTAGGCCCTACCTTCTGCTTTTTGGGTGCTTCCAGGGACTAATGATGGCATTTGGAGCAATTTTACCTTGAGGTCATCAGTTCAGAGACCTGGGCCAGGTCGGATGCCAGAAGAAGTTGTTAGCAAAAGCCAGCTTCTGAAACGAGCGGGGTTCTGGGGCGCGATGAAATCTTCCACTGGTACAAGAACAGCAGATATTTCACAGATCCTCGTGACAAAAACAAATTAGAGATTACGGCTCAGGGTACGCTGCTCTCTCCCCTTTTGTAAAGACAAGACTTGGGGTGGATGCCTGACTTTTGTTAGAAATGTGTGAGCTCAGCCCTGGTGAAGTCTCCCTCTCCTTCTAGGGTTGGTACTGAGGAGGCCGTAGCTGCAGTTACAGACAGGGGATCTGGCCAGGATGAGCATGGAATCAATTTTCCCAAACTTTGCAATTCCTGTGTGATGCTGAGTTACAGAATCTTTGCTCTTGAGCTCGACTGAGTCTCGCTTGATCTATGAGGGAGAAGTTGAGGTGTGTGCTGGTGTCGAGACAACACCTCTTCCACCCTGAGGGGTGGTTTCCAAGGCATGGGCTGGACTGGTGGACAGGAGCCAGAGCCTGTGCTGAATCTAAGAGGGCTTCACCTTCCAGAGCCATTCACATTCCTCAGGACTAGAATCCATTAAAGACTTAGGATAATCCACATGACTTTTTGCCATGAGCTCACAGCGAGCACTGATGGCTTTTTGTTGGACACTGACTCCAGCCATCATCACTTCTTTGCTATGCCTGCCCCTTCCACTCTCCTGCACTGGCAGGGTCAGTCTCCATGTATTTTTTGCTCCACATCAGACTGTGCCTGTCTAAAGAGAGGGAAACAGGCTTGCTCACATGCCATTGACTGGTCAGACCCAAGGCAATGCTCGCTCCACACATGCTGGCAGAGCCCAGCTCAGCTCTGGCACCTGCCAAATGCAGCTGGAAGCACAAATCATTTCATAACTGCTGGTGTTTGTATGGCTGCGCCTGGGTACTCCGTGGCCAGGCCTGTACATCTCTGTTACGGGCAACTAGTTACACTAAAAAAAAATACAATGTCATATTTGCTCTCATCTGGATTCATGAGATGGATTTTGTTACGTTCTCTGTGGCAAAAACCGGTCATTCGTGTCTGCAAATAAACACAGCCATTTTGGCCTCAATCAGCTCATCTCCAACAGCAGCAGTTAATTGTACTTTGAAATCCCTTTTTCTGTCCTAAAATGTGCTTTCTGATCATCCTCTCAGTGCAAATATGGTAAATAACTAACCAGTGCGAACAGCCACAAAGCCATAAACATTTTACAGATGTTCAGCCAACATCCATGAATGCAGACAAAAATTCCAAACTCCAGCCCCGTGCAATGAGCCTGGCCCGACTTGGAGGGGAATGTGCAGCCGAGTAGTTGGGTGCACTGTAAATGTGCCTGGTTAGTAAGGAAGGGTTTTTCACCACAGATCACAGGGAGCCCCTTCGTGGAGCTGAAATGCCTTTGCACCAGGTCTCTCGCTCCCAGCCAGAAAGTATCTCTCTCTCTGATGAGAAAAGGGGTTTTTCTAATTTATTGCTTTTATGGGATTGTTCCTCCACAGAGGCACAAATAGCAGCATATCAATAAAGCCAGTCGTTTGAAGTTGGATATTTCCACCTCTGTCACAGCAAAATAATTAAAAAAGGATTCACAAGATCATAAATTGCATGTCACCAAGGACACAGCCTCCTTAACCCTTTAAAAGCCAGGCTGTGCCCACCCATGGCCCGTGTTACTCAAGGCATGAAGACACATTTGTTATTTTTAGCATCTCAGTCACAAGGGCTTTCTTGTCTGGAAAGAGATACACTAAGAACCTGTCTGCACAGGGAATGAACTGGCTGGCTGGTGGGATTGTAGCCCAGCTCCAGTATGCAAATGCACATATAGATTTGATTCTCAGCCAGGCAAACGAGGAGCTGTGCTGCAGACCTGCAAGAGCCCAGCATTTAGTCACAGTGAAGTTAAAACACGTTACAGGCACATCAGGCACTGGGGATAACATTTTCAAACATAGTTGAAGAGTGGCAGCATGAAGAGGACCTAAAAAACATTTATTCTCACTTAAAAGCTCCTCTAGCTTCAGCTAGGTAATGGAAAAAGATGGAGGCCACCTGGGTCAGAAACTCCTGTTGTCCTGCTGATCCCTCCCCAGCATAGACATAGCCAGAACACATCCTGAATAATTGGAAAAACTAGGTTAATGAAAGAAAGAAAATGAATATAATTTTCTAGGCAGGTTGCAACTTAGTTCCCAATACAAGGGCCAGCTCATGCTCCAGCCTAATTTGATTATAGTCGAGGTTAACACCCATTGTTAAATTCTGCAGGTCAACTCCTGCCCTCTTATAAATCCAGAGAACTGCATGGGGAAGGCTGGGTGTGAATGTGCAAGTGGGATCTGGACTCCCCACAGTGGCAGGGCTCAGAGAGGCTCGAGAGCGAGCAGTGTGTGCTGGGCTGTGGGCAGAGGAATGAACCGGGGCGGCAAGTGCTTGTTTCTGGGGCCAAGCACGCCCCCCAGACAGTGGCAGGTTGTTGGTTTGGTGTTGCTTTCCAAAAGACCACTCTTGCATCCTGCGGAGTCTGTGGCATTAGGAGAAATCCCACTGGAGGTGGATTAGTGGGAAGAACGGAGCTGAGTTAAGCGTGGTTTATCACAGGGCAGCGTAATTATATTACATATATCCCATGGCTACATCCACTATCACCAGCATGTGAGGGAGGCATGTGTGTTCACCTCCTTATGCCCTCCTGATCCAAGACAAAAACCCCTGGAAAAGTGTGGTTTTTTCCTTTTTGTTACCCCAGCAAGAAGATGGTGGAGAGGGTGTGGGGTGGGGCCTGTATTGCCCAGCCTGAGATTTCTTGTGTTTTCTGTGTGTTCTTCCTTCGAGGTTCTAGTATCCAGTTTTGGTAACACAGCCGAGTTTTCTTGGGAAGAGTGAGATTTAGGACATGTTTTGGATAGATAATAGAAAAAATTTTCTAGAAGGGCAGCAATTTTTTCCTACCATTTAGGAATAAAACAGTGACTTTAACTTATTCCAGTTGGTAGACTCCTGAATGAAGTGAGTTGTGCAGCCTCCCAGTCTCCCAGTCCTGGGGCAGGGATAACTGGTGCCATAAGCAGCCATAAAACCAGAAGGAGAGGCGTGATTCCCCTTTGCCCATGCTCTGCAGAAGCACAAGTGATAGCAAGGCTGGGTGCAGAGGTCAGGAGGGGAATAAGCATCATGTTAAAGAGCCAAACACACTCAAATGTTCTCCTTAGATACAAGAAGGCTTTACCAGCCACACGAGATAAAAAACCCCAACGTGGTATGTAGAATAATCCATGGTACAGAGGATATAAGGATGGGTTTTTTCCAAGCATAGGGTTACTTGCCTTATTACAGACTCAGAAAGTCAGAAGAGCTCAAAGTCTTTATGCCAAAATAGCTTCAGTTTAGTAATGATCATCAAGAACACAATAAAATTAAAACCTTAAGCCAGGATATTGGAAGGAGGAAAGCAGATGTAGAGTAACAACAGGGCCAGTGGGTGCTTGGTTTTAACTAATGCCCTTTCCCAAGCTCACACTTCGCGTGGCTGTAAAATCAGGAGCAGACCCCAACCCTGGGGAGCCCTGCCCTGCCTTCTGGTCCTCTCTCGACATGACACCAAATTAGGACCCTTCGGTGGCAGAGCCACAAACCAGGCAGACAGGACTAAACGGCCCCCGGATGCAGGATTACCAGGGCTTTGCTGGAGGGTGGGGCAGCGCGGGGAATTGCTGCTCCCTTCCCATCACAGCCGGGCAGAAAGGGCCTGAGGAAGAGGCTGTGCATATGGAGGAGGGCAGCAGCTGAGCCCCGGCTGGAGGTCCCTGGGGATGTGCCAGAGAGGGGTGGGAAGAGTGGAGTGTGAACTGCAGAGCCCAAAGCAGGACCGCCGTGTCTCTGGGCCGGAGAAGGTGCCTGGCGTGTGGCTCTGGTTATGGAGACAGAAAAGATGGCCTCTCTTCAGTCTGGCACCAAGTGTCTGCAGGAACAGCTATTTTTGTGACCCTCTCTGATGTCACCATGGGACAACAGTTAGTAAAACCCTGTGGGGTTATTGAGGCATTAGCAATCCTACAGAAACACCAAACCCAATTCCCTCTCCTGTCCTCGTGGCCTCCAGTCTACCCATGGGCTGTGAACTGAGGTCTGTAGCAGGCCAAGAAACAAAACAAGATCTTTTATGCTCCAGAGCAACACACAAAGACGTCTGTACTTCCACTGGAAACCTCCATTCAGGAGTCCACAAACTGGAATAAGTTAAAATCACAGTTTTATTCCTAAATGCTAGGAGTAAATTGCTGCCCTTCTAGAAAATTTTTTCTGTTATCTATCCAAAATAAAGCATGTAGATAAATAATGAGATCTTACAGTACCTATCAGACTTAGCTATAATAAGCATTTGAACAGGATGAAATACTGTCTTATTAGGAGAGCTGAAGGTGTGAAGTTTGCCACCAGCTGCAAAGTGCAGAGATGCTCATATGACAACTGTCTCTTAATATTCATTAGCAAACTGATGGCTAATATGACAAAACCCTTCACATTATCACTAATCCATCAGTGGTGCTTGTGTGGCTCCCACCACCGTAACACCTGAGCACCTCCAGCATCCCTGCAGCAGCCACGTGATTATCCACGGAGAACCCAAATAATTCATACCTGGGCCTCTGAGCAAGTGATGAGGAGGTCTGAAGGAGGGGAAAATCCTTCTTTTCCATGCTGGACTAAGAGTCTTGATGGTATCAGTTGGTCTGAGGGCTCGGTGACCTTCAGGCTGGATCCCAGTCCCACTGAATGTGGTTGTCCCAGGGGAGGGTTATCTGTGCTCACGCTGCAACGCCAGCAGCCAGACTGTTGGGACAGAGGGGTCTGAGAAAACCTACAGGGAGGCAAATGAAAATAAAATTAACAGAATGTGTCTCTTCACCAGCTTTGCCCTAGTTGTCCTATTTGGTCTTGGGATGAGCCGGAGGTGAGGATGTTTTGTTTTGTCTCGAGACAGCCACTGGTCTCAGCCCCATGGCACGTGGAAACCCCGAAGAGGCTGAAGCAGAAGTGGAGGAGCCACGACATCTGTGCTGTGCGCCAGGGATGGGGCCAGAGGGCTGAAACCTTGGCTGGGATTTCTCTGGGCTGGCAGGGACCCTGCTGGGATCCACAGTGATGTCTGCAGCAAACCAGAAAGATCAGGAGATGCAAAGTGGGATTCACACAGGGCCAGGCCCTCCAAGCACAGCACAAGCACAGGCGACACTCTCCCTTTTAATTTAAGAACTAGGAAATCCTGTTGTACTGCAGCAAACATCAACCAGCCTGCTTAGAAAATAACTCCAAGCTCTGCCTAACCCACAGAGCACACCCTTTCCCTACCTTCGTCCCAAGGGACCCAAGGGAGGCAGTGCCAGGTCCCCAAAGGAGTCCAGGGCAAAACTCCCCTCGCTTGCCCCAGAAGTCAGTGAAACATCCTTTTCTCTCTCCAACCCTTTGAACTATGCTCCTGAGTAGAGACAAAGGAAAAGAAAAAGGAGGAATTAATTCCAGGCAGTTGAGTGCGTTCCCTGCTCGAGCTCAGTTTGGTGTAGGTACACATAATAATAACATTTTAATAATAATTTAATTTATAATACACCCCCCTGCCAAGGCACTCAAGGCACTACACAAACAATTAAAATATGATTATAATAAATAAACAGCAATAATTAAAACATCATAAACCAGACAATATTAGAGCCAAACCAAATGCTAAAAAGCAAAACAAAGCAGCATCTTCGGAGGAAGGAGATCCTTGCACAATTCATCTTCCAATCTCCTGTTGATGTTAGATTGAAATTCTCCTGTGAAGCTCTTTCTGCATCTGCAAAGATTTTGGCAGTGTCACAGTCATTAAAAAAATGGATTTTATACTGCCATAAATTAACTAGAGTTTTGCAAGGCTGTAATAACACAACATTCACTTTCATTTGAATAAATTCAAAACTCAGTTTGCTGAGGAAACTCAGCTTATGGCACCGACTTTGTGTTGACTGCCCTGAGTTCGGGAAAAACACACTTTCCTATAGTTCACGGTTTGTAAAATGTGCCTCATTCTAGACACCAGAATTTATTAAAGATCTAAAAGCAAACCCCAGAACTGAACAGCAGGCCAGCCTTCTCCTGGCTGTCAGCTCCTCAGAGCCAACGGGATCGGCTTGTCCCAGTTTGCACAACTGGAACCAAAAGACCTAAACTAACAAAAGAAGCAATCTTCCTCCAAAACAAATGAAATTCCAACTTGTGCCAGGCGAGAGCCGTGCACTGAACTCTAATGATTAAAGGAGACAGGCTCTGTCAAGGCAGAGGTGGAACTGAAACACAGCCAGTCGGTCCCTCTTCTGAAAAAACCTGGCACCAGCCCTCAGACAATTACATCCAGGATCCGTTCACTCGAGTGCCTCAGCTGATCTCAGTGGTTGTGGCAGCGCATGAAGGGAAAATCCTTCTCGCAAACCCAAACCACACAGGGATTTCTCCATACCAGGGAGAAAAAACCCCAAATAAAACAAAACGCGTTAGGAACGTGAAGCTGGTGGTTTTCATCCAGCACAGAGAACCAGGAGGATGTTTTCCATCTGGTTCCTCTGAGGTTTTGTTCTCGTATGTTTTACTTTGAGCTTCAGATCCAAGAGAATCTTAAAAATCAAGGGGATGGCAACTGAGACCACGTGGTTCTCACACACAAAGCCATCTTTTGGGCTGGATTCACTCAAAAAGAGCCTTCCAAAAGGTTCAGGAACCTTAACACATGATGTCACAACTCCAGAGTTTTCAAGGCAGATAAGATGCCTGCAGTGGACAAACCACTACAGAATTTGGGCACAGACCAAGTGCTTTCATTTGTTTTTATAGCCTCCTGTCAGGATACTCTCAAAAATGAAATGAACCACACATTCCTGGTTCCTGCACAGCCACCTTCAGGAACGGCCCTGAACTTGGCTCTGGAATGGGGCCTCTTTGTGTCTGCAGGGGAAGAGGTGCTGTCAAGGAGGGGCCTGCATTACCAGAGTTGGGAGTTGATTGTTCCTGACCTCTGTTGAATGCAACCTCCTCCCCTTCCACATCTCATTTCTGCATTAAGGCTCTACTGCCTTTCCCAGAACTGGTGCTTCCCAGATGCTCACCTCCTGAAAAGGAATTTCCAAGGGTAAGGGAGCCTCCTTGTATCTGGGCAGCAAGGACCATTTATGAATCAGTATTCCTGTAGTTTTCCCAAATCCTTCACCCTGCATAGAAGTTGTCGAGCAAATTTCAAATTTCCACTCCATGGAGGTAACTGGAAATTCATGGTTCTGGGACTGCTCAAAGAATGTGGTAGGTTCACCTTCTTCTCCAGGAAATATACCATCAGACAACAGCATCTGAACTCCAACTCCACATAAATAGTTTCTGTTTTCCTTGGAGGTGGAGTCCTCTGCTCTTCCTCATGCTGGGCCACATTTCAGCTAAAAGATTCAGATTCTGGGATGAACCACAGGAAATTTCCGTTCAGTTTTCTTTATCACTATTCTACAAGCGTCCTGTGTGACCTTGAACAAGTGAATCAGACACAAACTGTCAGAAATGTCAGATGTCTCTGCCCTTTGGATTCAAAGAGAGTCAAGCATCTCACACCTTGAAGGATGTGGATTAGAACTCTGTGCCTCAGTTTCCCTACATGCTTTCCTGCCTTCCAGGACAGATTGGACAGCAGGTTTTCTCCTCAGCTTCCTCATTCACATAGTCATCAGTATTTTTAACTCAGATTTGGTTGATGATGGTTCTGCCCATGACAGCATTTCACCATAGCAAAAGAACCTGGGTGGAGGTTCACCCTGGATTTACACTCAGGGTCTTCTTTCCAGATGTCTCTCGGGGTTCTGATTCATTTGGAAAGGCCCTTCTGAAACTGAGATCACTTCCAGTGGCTCCCCAGATCCACCAAGGTTGGGGTAGCTCCAGCACAGGAGTTTGGGAGGCACTGGAAATGGGTTCAGGAGAGAGCTCACTGACACTTCAGAGCAGAAATGAGAAGACAGAGGTGGCAGAATTTATTTTATGACAAATCCTAAAAGGAAATTATGCAAAGTAATAAAATAAAGAAGAATTATAAATGAGGACAAGAAATGGGTGAAATATAGAATAAATTATGGGAAAGCAAAAAGGTATGGGAGAAGAATTGGAGGCAGAAGTGCTGAGTTAAAGGATAATTATTAGAGACTGATGGATAGACTGAAGGGAAGAGGGCATTTGGGTAGGGGATTGGTACAAAAGGAAGCTGCATGTTTTTGTACACACTGGCATTAGCAAAGCATCTCTCTGTTAGATGTGCCTTGGGGATGCATGGAGCGACAGCCACTCCTCGTTATCTGGGTGCAAGCCCATGAATCTGGGGACAAGGTTACTCCTGCTTTGACCCACAGTCAAAAGGAGCCAAACCTCAGAAATCACAGGACTGGGTGGTCGCAGCCCGGGTGACATCGCATCCTGGAGGAGCTGCCGGCATAGCCACGGCCATCCCCCCTGCTCGCAGCACTGCCTTGTCCCCCTCTCGCCAGCCTGCCCCAGCACCTGCGGGGGACGGGGTCTGGAAGGGAGAAGCGCCCCCAAAGCCCCCACCAGAGGTTCCCCGGCGAGAGCAGGAGGGGGACGGGGCGAGCCGGGCTGCTCCCGGGTTTGTCTGAGGAGTCCTTTGGAGAGTTGTGAGCCCCAGGTGCGGGGAGGGGGCGAGGGAAGCCCCTGCTCTGGCCAGGGACCCTCTCTGGGTGCAGCCGATGGCAGGAGGAGCTGGTCCCAGCCCCACGGCCCCAGCTGTCACTCTGAGCGATGAATTACATGCTATAAGAAGGTGTTGACAGGAGCAGCTGGACATCAGGGAGTGATGAAAAGGGAACAAAATTCATTCCGAGTTCAGACAGACTGGCTCGTTAGGGGCACCGGCGGCAGAGGCCACAGAAGCACTGCTCCATCTCCTGGACATCCACTGAACCGGCTCCCGAACCAGTCCAGAGCCCCCACAGCCCCTTCCCGGTGCGGGCGCAGCCTCCCGGTCCCACCCCGGGTCGCTTCAGGGGAGACACCGGAGTTGCCCCCTGTCCCCCCTCCAGCCCGGGCGGAGGTGTCCCCAAACACCGCACGGGATTCCATTTGGGTGTCTTCAAAAGGAACCGAATCAAAGACTTTTTTGTCCCTCTTGTTTGAGGCTGTAATTTGTATAAACTGTATGAAGAGGGATGGGGGAGGCGGGACGGGAACATTTGGCATCAAAACAATTATCTCCATTTTAATGCAAACTAAACGACATGCTAAAGGGGAATTGTTTCCTACATATGTACAGCAAGTGAACATTAAACCATACGGCTAATAATTAACTGGCTCGACATTCCCCTTGCTGTGTGAAATGCAAGGGTGTCCCCTTACATTTAATGGACGGAGAAGTTTGAGGACACGGAGGTCCCGTATGAGATTATTGCTAAAGCTGTGAAAATAACAAAGAGATTTTTTTTTTTCTAAACCAAGCTACTTCTTGGCATTGAGAGAAGTTGGCAGAGAGAAAAAAGTGTCAGTCCTTTTCCCACCCCTTTCCTCCCTCTCTCCCTCCCTTCCTCCGACTCTCCTCCCTTTCCTGACTTCCACTTCTTTCTGCCGCTGGAGAAAAAAGAATAGCAAATTCAGAGAAAATTTCATTGACGTTATTCAAAGAGTTTTTCATGGATTATTTACACAAGTGCTGTTCAAACAGCCTTTGTCTGAACATCCCTTGAAATCTGCACCCAATCCTTTCAGATTCAAAGCAATAGCTCAGGGGAGACAAAGGGGAGCGGCTGACATGGGTTTCCTCTGCAAGTGAATGAGAGGTCTGGCTAAACACAGAGGGCTTTGGGATCACAAGCTCCCTTTCAGCCTGCAAAATAAACACTGATCTGGGGCCGGGCAGCTGTACCTCTCTCTGAGCAGCCTGCCCCGTTTGCTGCCATGGGGTGGGGTGGGGTACACACCTGGCTGCCCACCCCTGGGGCACGGCACCCCTGTCCTGCTCCCTGTCCTGCTCCCTGTCCTGCCCTGCTGCTGCCCAGACTGCGTGTGCCAGCCCTGGGAACCCTCCCTGACTATGGGGACAGGGAGACCCAGCACCCTAAGCCACCCCAAGCCCAGACCTCTGGCCAAGGGACACATCAAAGCCCCCGCTGGCCTCCTGGCTGCGGCAGTGTCAGAACTAACTGTGCTCCTGCAAAAGCTGTGAGTATAAAGAAATAGACTCTCTTAGCAGAGAAGAGAAAAGAAAAAGGGTGAGCAAAGGCAGGCAGAGCTACTGTAGGAGTATTATAAGGTGCATCCATGTTCAACACCGACTCACAGCCCTCTCTCCATCCCAAAGTTTATGAACAGGAGGAGGCAGAGGAACAGCACTCACCTCCCTCTGACCTGGGAAACCAGGCACCACAGGCTCGTGAAATGGTAGAAATGTCCATAGCAGGATCAATTAAAATCAAGCGAGTAAGTGAAATATGTAAGAAAGGCCAAGTTCTGCCTTAAATTATACCCATGGCAATGACCAGCTGCGAGATGGGGAAGGCAGTCCGACCCCTGCTCCTGCCACACCTCCTGTCCTCTCTGCATGTGAAGCAAACACAGCAGTAGGTACCTCGTCTTCAAGTCTTCACAACTTCTGGTTGTCACCTCTTTTAGATTAAAACGTGTTAGCCATCCTACACACGTAGTCTGATCAGTCCCTCTGAGTGCTCTCCGCTCTCTTTGCTTGCATAAAACTTCTCATATTCCTTCTTCACAGCTCCTATTTGTCTGTTTCTGGTTTCCTAGCTCACCCACCAGCCCATTACCAAACATCAATTTAATCAAAGAATAAACTTTTCTGCTTAGTTTGATACATTGCAAAAAACTGGCCCCGAGTAACTGCAGTTGGATTTCAGTGGGAGGTTCTCATCTGCTGGAACTGGCCTCTGACATCCTCCTACTGCCTGTCGAAATAAATCCTTTTTGTTCTCCACCTGTTCCTTCTTTCTTTCAGATATTCTCTTTCCTCCCTTCTGTCTTTCCCATCACCACCATAAACCCAATCTTTTCCTTCCCTGACTTATTCTCTTCCTTTCTTATCTTTATCTCTAGTCTGGATGTCTCCACAGAAGATGTGAACATAAACACACTGCTTGAATGCAAACTCTGAGCACAACAGTCCCAGCTCCAGGTGCCCCAGAGCTCTCAGGCTCCATCTCAGCTCCACCACTGGAGGCAGCAGAAGTTGGTGGAAGAGACCCTGTTTTGAGAGGAATTAACTTCAGTGGTTCATGGAGTCGTGGTGCAGGCACATGGAGATGCTCTCCAGACCCGGTAACAGCATGTTGCTCTTTGCCTTTAAATAATAATAATAATAATAAAAATAACAATAATAATAATAATAAATAATAATACCTACAACTCTGGATATAGTTACCATAAAAATGCTGCATCTCCTTTTGAACTCTGTTCAGTTTTCAGCCTCACACCATCACAGGGCAGTGATTTCCAGCCTACCTAGGTGTTCATGAAGACATGATCACTTTTTATTTTTCAGCAGCTCCGAGCCGATCTGGCTTTCCAGTTTCATTCATCACTAGGAGACAGAGGAAAGAGAGCCCCCTGCAAGGCTGTTTTATCCCTTTGAGTCCCACACAATCCTCAAATCTTCTCGAATTACCACTTTTAACTTTCCCAGAGTGATGCTGCTTGTGAGTCACCTTTAGTGCTGAAGAAGTAGCCTCTCCTAGCAAGAAGATTAAAATCCCATTACTTGTTATTCATGTGTTATTTAATGATTTTTTTTTCCATTATGTATTTATTTATTTTTAAGCTACTTGCTTTGAATCTCGAGTTGGTGTTTGTAATATTAAGTCTGGTTTCTAGTTTGTTTTTCTAATTGGAAAAAAAATAAAAATAGAAGGGAGTTTTTTAGTGGTTATTTTTACATTTATTAAAGGAATGACAAAAGCAAACCTCAACAGCTGATGACCCATCCCAGATGCCAGCAGTGCAGCTGCACAAGAGCAACAAGAGCAACAACTCAGGAGCAAAGCAAATGATGTTAAAGGCATCTCTACGAGGCAACAAAAAGCCCTAAAACTCCAGCATGTCCCTCGTAGAGGTCCATCACCTCTCTTGTAATGATCTGGCATCCAAGTGATGGTGATATAAACTGCCTTGAGGACAGTCTCCTCTCCACACAGGTATCTGTCCATACTTGGGGAAGGTGGGATGAATGCACATTCCCTAGGTTTTTGAGGATGACAAACTCCACACTGGGTGAGGATGTATCTTCTTGATGGCTGGATGGTTCTGAAGATGAAATGCCACAACCTCATCCAACAGGGGTCTCACATCAGTGAGGTGATTCCTCTAAGAAAACCTGGAAGGAAACCTGAGAAAAATGGCTCTTATTGGTGAGATGAAGAGCTAAGTGGAAGACGGATGGAAGGGAAGTAAAGATGGAAGGAGAAGAGAGGAAAGAACAGGAAGGTTCCAGAAAGAAAATCATTTATTGAGATAGGTAGCCATAAAAGTGGATCCAGGCAGAATCAGAGAAGTGGAAGGGGGTCAAATGGGAGATCAGAAAGGAAACTGCTGCAGAAAAGAGAAGACATGGTCAGGAAAGGAAGGAAAGGAGTGATAAGGAGGGAGGAGCAGGAGAGATGACTAGGATGGGAAGAGGCTTGGAGAGACAAAGGAAGCAAGGATGGAAGAGAGGGGAAGAACAAAGCTGCCCCCAGAATGAGGTGCAGTACTCCTCCTGCATCTCTTGGATGCCTTTAACAGGAGCCTGGAAGAATCTTCATTTATCAGGAATTCAATTAAGTGGAATAGTCGTTATTAATTTTATAGGAATTATTTGTACAGGAAAGCCTGGAGCGAGGAAAGGCCTCCCGGAGCCATTTCTCCTGTCAACACCCTGGGTCAGGTAGGCACTGGCAGTGCAGTCTCACCAGTTGAGATATTAATGAGATGCCTCTAGGTGCAAATGATAGTTTAATAGGTGTTAGTTAACAGGAGCGCCCCTCGCCTGCACACGCCAGCACGCACAGCTCCTGACGAGGCTGCCTCCTTGTTAGAATAAGTAATTAGAGTGTAGGAACACTCACTTTGACACTTTATTAAAGTGTCAGCCATTGTCAATTTAGTATTTAATAAAAATAAAATTAAATATTTACTACATTTTTATAACATCAGATTTAAAATACACATTACTCAAATTTAGGGGGATTTAAAATGAGGTCCTGCTAGGACGCTGGTCCCAAAAAATAAGGCCCACAATTTCTTTTTGTGTTTTGTTTGCCACGTGGAGGAGGGATTTTGCTATGGACACCAAAATCCAGCAGCACATGTAGGGAAGTGTTTTTATATGGGAGAAGAGCTTTCCTCCTCCATCTTCTGAACCCCCCTGTGCTGCCTGGAGACTAAGGATGAGCTGAACAAGCCTGGCCCAGACTGCCACTGCTGATGGCAGGCAGTCACTGCCAAGGAGTGGGGGAACACACAACTTTGTTCCTGTTTCGTCAGTAGAACAGCATTCCAAACCAGATGTTGGAAAGAAAACACAAGAAAATGCTGAAAATGAAAGCATGCTTTAAGCCTGGAGGGAATCTGAAAGTTAAAACAGCTTAAATGAGTTTATTCCCGTCCTACCTCACCATCCCAAGTTTGCCCTTCCTCAAGGTGCCCACACAGCCGAGGGAAGCCCGACACTGATCTGCCAAGCTGGGACCTCAGGATTTGGATGGCATCCTGGTGACAAAGCTGTATGGACTGGCCCACAAGCTGCTCAGTGGTCCAGCAAAATGGTCTCTCCCCCATCTCAGCCACAGCTTCTCTGGGCAGCCTGTGCCAGGGCCTCGCCACCTGCACAGGGAAGAATTTATTCTCGATATATAAAACAAAGAGCAAAGACCCACGAGTCCAGCTGCCATGGCAGAGCAGAGTTCTTCTGGGGTCCAGGCAGCCCTGTGCACGTGTCTGTGTCCACAGAGCTGAGATGCTCTGTTGAGCCAGGGCTGTTTTGGAAAACAGAAGGTGAGAGGAAGGAACAGAAGGAGGTACAGAAAGTCCCTCCAGTCAAAGTGCGTTGGCAACAAGGGCCAGGGGGTGTTCCCAGATAGTCCCCTGCTAACAAGGGATCCTGTCTTGGAGCCCAACGAGTCGCTGCTGAAAGCCTGGCAACAATTACTGAAATTGAAGCTGCAGCCCTCCTTCTCCTGGAGGGGGAGAGCAGCACTGGTCCCTGTCTTTTGGGGGTCCCACTGGGCTGCCTGCAGGCTGTTTGCCCCTGGGGCATTGCTCCTGGGGGCCTGTGAGTGTTGTTGCACACACCTTAAAGTACCAGGAGACTTGTCCAGTGTCTCCAGCCACCTCAGGCCAAGGTAAAGTTTAGCTCCTTGGGTTTTTCTAGGCTGAAAAAGTTATTTCCTGGGCACAATGCGTATTTTAGCCCAGGCACCAAACAGGGATTTTTTGATGGGAGGTGGCTGGGTGTCTCACCTCTGGGTTGGTTTGGTTGCATTTCCATCTTCTGGAGCCTCAGCTGTCACATCTGGATCCTCACTCAGATTAGGGCCACATCCATAATGAAAAATCAGATTATATCCCCCAAAACCAAGGGAAACCAACAGTACCTCAAGTCACATCCAAACAGTTCTTGGAGAATTAAAAGTGAGGATTATAATCCCGTGTAAACGATTTCCTAGCTGGTGTTTCCACAAAACATTCATGACATTCAGGCACATCCGTCACGCTCTGAGCAGCCAAAAAGCATCCCCTGAACTCAGTCCTGGGGCTGAGCCCTGGGGTGGCTGCCGGTCTCTGCCTGTGATGCCCAGCAAAGCTCCAGCCTCGGGCTGGAGGGTGGGCAGCCAGAGTGGCCAGACCGGGGCGTGCAGGGGGGCCAGAGTGGGGTGTGCAGGGGACAAGTGGGGCTGGGAATGCACCGGGGCCCCTGCGGCTGCTGGCGAGGTCAGGGACAGGGTCTGGCGTGGGGACGGGCTCCCACGGGCGGCAGGCACGGTGCTCTGGAAAAGAGTGCCACGCTGTGTCTGTGCGAGGCCTCACAGCGCCGTGCTCCAGGGGGGAAACCGCTGCTGGCTCCAGCTGTACCTGCAGCATCCCCAGCACCCTCGTGCTCCTGCACCACCAGTGACCACACCAGGAGCAGCATCCCAGCGAGAAACAGCCCGTGCTGTAATCAAAGCCAGAGGAAATCTGCCTGTGCAGCCGGCAGTGATCCCTGCGGCTGGAGCAGAATTCCTGCGCTGCTGCCTGAGGGAAGAGAGCGAGCAGGGAGCGGGTCGTTCCCGGGTACAGCCATGGGAAAGCCCTGCGAGGGGCAGCTGCTCATGGAAATGGGGCAGCAGAGAGGCATTTCCTTGCATCAAATGCTCTGCCCTGAACCCAGGGTATGGGACCAACTGCTCGTGCCCCCAGCACCTAAAGGGGGTCTGCAAGAGAGCCACAGAGGGACTTTGGACAAGGGGAGGGAGTGCTAACACAAGGGGGAGTGGTTCCAAACTGACAGAGGGCAGGTTTAGATTACATATTGAGAATAAATTCTTCCCTGTGCACGTGGCAAGGCCCTGGCACAGGTTGCCCAGAGAAGCCGTGGCTGCCCCACCCCTGGAAGTGTCCAAGGCCAGGTTGGACGGGGCTCGGAGCAACCTGGGATAGTGGAAGGTGTCCCTGCCCGTGGGAGACATTGAAACTAGATGATGTTTAAGGTCCCTTCCAAGCCAAATCATTCTATGATTCTCTGCCCTTAGTGACATCTGGATAGGGGTAACACATTTGGGCAGTGATTCACTTGCTTCCTCCTGATGACTGCCTGCCCCTACCCAAATGAAAAAACCTATCTGCTAGGGACTCAGCAAACATCATGTCACCAGCAACATCTGTGCCCCAGCAGCAGATGAGGTTACTCCTCTGCCCCAGACACCTGCAGTGAAGTTCACTGCAAAGTTTTTGTGATATAGGAGAATCAATCAGGGAGCAGCTTGGAGCTGAATCTGATTTTGCACTCCATCAAAGGCTTCCTGTGAAGCCTCAGAGCAGGTAGCAACACCCAGAGCCTTTAAGCAAACTGGAGTTGCAAACAAGTCCGTACTGGAAACCCTCACTGCCCACTAGCAAAGTGAGACCTAAACCACTCCCAGTTTGTAGGACCCAACCAAAACATAACTCCTTGCAGAGTCTACAGAGGTGTTGCTCTGATGCAGAAGTGAAGGGAGGTCTGAAGACACCCAGTGTGATGGCAGAGGAGGGCAGGAGGTCTGCGGGTTCACACCAGCCTGGCCAGGTGCTGGGGCGTGCTCGGCTCCTGGCCCCACGCAGGGAGAAGTGTTACCTCGGAGAGGAGCTCCGTGGCAGAACAGCTCAGCAGCTGCCCACGCTCGATTCACAAACTAACACCACAGTCATTTGTCACCGAGAAAAGCACCCGGCTCCTGAATGGGTAATGCTGGCAGCCTCGCATCAATGTTTTCACAGGCAAATTCGTACACTGACCTCCTCGGTGAAACACGCAGCAAATGCCTGGAGTCTGGTTTACATCTGCCATGGGATCCTGTTACATTCAGAACAACCCCTGTCAACGCTGAATCTGTAACAATCAATAAAGAGAGAGAGTTTGTTTGTTCATGTTTTGTTGGTTTGGGTTTTTTTATGTTTTCTCATTCCTAATTGTGTTATTTTGCTACTCCAAGTTTTGCAAGTTTTGCGATTGCCTCCCTCCTCCCCTCCTTGTTTTCTTTTAGGACAAGCTGTCATCTTTTCACATCTTTTCACCAGGCCATTGCAAATGTAAAACTGTAAATTGCAGGACTGTGCAAATAGCACTAATAGCATTTGCATAAAAATTGGTTGCAAAGAGCAATTAGCACTTCATTAATAATCAATGAAGGGCCAATTTACACATTGCCCAAAAGCAAATTGTAAATTCAATTTTGTCTATAATTGAGCATTTGGTGCTGGGCAACTATGCAGTGGTGCCAGGAGAGACCAGCACAGCACTTTTGGAGTCAAATCTCCCGTGAGCTCGGTTTTCAGTGATCCCCAAGGTGGCTCTTTCTGAGGCCAAGCCAGCACCTCCTTCCCAATGGAAGGGAAGTCCAGGAGGTACCTTTGTTCAGAGAAAACACCCAAATGTCGGCATGCTACCAGCCTTGCTCAGATACAACCCTAGTGCCCAGAACATGGGTCCTGCTAATATGGAAATCTGGATCCTGCCCAAACACACCTTGCAGTGATGCTGGGGGAAAGGGGAGATGCACAAGGGACATCAGAGAGGTACCATCACCTCAGTGCTAAGGCTTGAACATCCTCCCACTGCTTTACAAGTGACAGCAGAGCTCTTTCCTTTGCCTCTGGGTGAAGGTCTAGCATAAGCCTTGTGGGTGAAGGATTCCTGCTTACTAAGCCAATTCATCCAGTCCCCCCTTTGTCACTGCCATCCACACAGGACCTGTCTGGGATATCCCACATCTGTATGCAGTCCCTGAGCTCAGAAAGACCAAGCAGCCCCTGCTGTATCACTTTGATTTCGGTGTCACGGAAGGGTTCCTGGTGCTGATTTGGGCGTTAGGCAACTCACCCCCCAGCCTTCCCCTCTGGATGAATGGTGGCATCCAATAAACCAGGGCAGCTTAACCACGGCAACAACTTTCCCAGCCCCAAATTCTTTGCTAGCTCATCCTCCACTTAAAAGGCACAGCCAGCTCCGTTTCATGAGCAGAGCCTGACTCTAAACCACTTGACATCTGAAGTTTTCTTATCACATTTAGCGTGGATCTCATGAATCTGGTGAAAAGCTAGACGATCATTTAGCAGGGGTTGGTCGCTTTATCTATTTTCCATAATAATTTGAATATTATTACAATGGCACCTTTCATCTGGGGATATACATGCACTTTACATATGTTACATTAATTTCACCGATGAGCTGGGGAAGCACTCCTTATCCCTATTGTGCACATGAGGAAATGGAAGCACAGAGATGATATTCTGCTTGCCCAGTATCACACAGGAAGTTTCTGACAGAGCCAGGAATAGAAATCACATCTCCCATGTCTTATGCAGAAGAATATCTTTATGTCCCTGCCCAGTAACTGAGCCCTTAATCCAGACTAAGACACGCACACAGGACCCACTTTGCTGAGAACAGCACAGACACCCAGAAACGGCAGTGCCTTGCTCTGGGAGGAGACTTGACTGATCCAAAATTTCCCCCACCATGCAGGTTGGAAGGGCCTTGTGCAAGCAGCAGCTGTGGGGGCTCAGAGGGAGGGAGGCTAGCTCTGAGAATGGTCTCCATCTTAAGTGGATGTTATTAGTTGGTGTAAGCAGATGCTCAGTGTGGGATGCTCAGGACTTCTCAGTTTCCACCCAGCAACGTCCCTGCTCCCTTTTTCCTGCCTGTTCAATCCACCTTTACCAAGAGATTGAATTTACAATGGACTTGAACACATTTAAATCCATTTATTGCAAAATTACTTTTCAATAATTACATCACTGTGCTGACTGTGTTGCATAATGAAATTAGCATGAGAGATATTAGAAAGAATATAAAATTATAAGACATATTGAAATACCTCTTTCCCCGTCTGCCTCAGCACAGCCCATAGCTTAACTGGAAAACGAGCACTGCTCCTGGATGGGATTTAAATGCATCAAGTGTAATTTTATAATGTCTTTTATATAAATTAATTATAATGGTTATTGCTGCTTTACATTATTAGATTGAAATTTGCCTTCACTTCAGTGCATTAAAAGAAAGCTGCACCCATTTTTCTGTGCAATGCCCTGAAAGTTCTCGTGGCATGGAGCCATCCTCCCCACACTGACACCATCAACACGACTGAGGTTAAAAGCTTTGGGCTCGTGTTGGCATGGCAGTGCCCACCATGGATCCCAAACCCACAACCAGACCCTCGGGGCTGGTGTTGGGGGTCTCACAGGGAACTTTGACCGGGATGGGACATTGCACTCCCTCCAAAACCTGCTTTTTCTGCTTCATTTCTGAGCAATAAATGCTCAGGCTGGTTTCAGCAATCCCACCCCAATTGTGTATCTGAAAAGAATTGGAGGTGATAAAACCTGTTGCAAAATCCATGCCATGACCCAGGTGGAGTGTCTAACTCAGAGCAAGCACAGCCCATTAGCTGGCCAAGGGCTGCTGTCAGCCCAGTGCTGCTGGGTGTGTGTGGGAGCAGCTCTAGAAGAGCTGGGGCCATCCTCATGCAGAGCCCTGCTTTGAAAAAAGAATTTGGGCACTGTGCAGTGATTCCTTTGTCACACCTCCCCTTTCACGTGCACAGTTGTTGTTTTTCTCTTCTAGTTTCTGGGCTATTCCATGAAAAACCAGCAAAGGAGGGGAGGCAGTGAGCTGTCGGGTAGTTGGCTAACCACTGGCTACGCTGGACAAACCACAGTCGTGCAAAGCAAAATGAAGACACAGTGATATGCTTTTACTGCCTCTTAATCCTCAATAGAAGTCTACTAATATTCAATTTGTGACATTATTTGCACATTGAATTAATCCAGAAACTAAAGGGCTAATGAGTTATGGAAAGTAGCACGTGGTTTAATTGCAACAACAAGGGCCTGCCGGCCTCCCTCCAGTCAGGAATGCCTGGGTAAAAATAAAATTCTGCATGCACTGGTACACACCAGATGGGCAGAGAGCAGCAAACTAAACAATGTGAACTATCTGAATGACTGTTCTCTCAAATGCCCAAAGTTTTCCTTTGTTTTTCAGGTATGTTCCTTATGAAACAACACAACATTCATTAAGCATAACACAAACAAGGCAGGATGACCTAAGGAAATAGAAAATGCCTCCAGAATGACTGTCCATATAAATAATCCCAGAGCCATTTAGGTTGGAAAAGATCATTGAGTCCAGCTGTTCACCTGGCAATGCCAACTCCACAACTAAACCACGTCCCTAAGTGTCACAATTTCCTTACAGAAAGACACCAGGTCTTCAAGGGAGATGCTGAAAACAAGAGAAGTCACTTGAAGAACTTAAAGAATGAAAAGGACAGTAGATCTTTTCAGCATGTGATGCCACCAGCCCTCGGCCAAGAGCTGCTGCTTCGTTCAGTGTGCTCAGCCCTCAGCACAACACTTACCCTGCAGCAGGACCCCAGTCTTGGTCCACACCCCTGCGAGTAAGAAGTAGGACTTAAAAGTCTAGCTACAAAAAAGAAACAATCATAAAACTTTCCGCTTCCTCAACCCGCTCTGCAGAAAAGGTCTCTCCACTGTTTCACAGCTTTCTGGAACACCTGAATGTCCCAGAGAGGTCCAAGCTTCTGGCCAGCAACACAATACATTCACGTTCAGTGCATACACCTGTTTTGGGTCCAAATAATCTGAAGGAAGAGGCTGCAAGCAGCAATGAAATTGCTGGAAAATATAAGCAGGAAAAAGAGCAGGCTCCCTGCCTGGTTGGTTGCCATTTCAGACAATTTAAAGCTCTTCCCAAAGCCTTTTACTGAAGAAAAAGAAGAAAAAGCCAGGAAGAGCATCTTCTGCATGGTCCTGTCCCTTCCTCAAATCCCTCTGTGGCAGAAACTCAAACATTTATGTTATGTTCATGGTGTAGAAAGCTGGCCTTCTCTAAGGTCTCCTCCAAATCTGATCAAATAAACACATAAAACAGCAAATCCAGCAAACCCAGAAGAAATGCCTCGTTTTGCCTGCCTAAGTTCTAATGGTCAACCCAAGCCAGCAGCTCCTGCATTTCTTTTCCCACTGCGGCTTTCCCCAGCCCCTGAAACAAAAGCAAGATGGAGTTGCCAGTGAAGAGGGTTGGAGACCTTCATCTCAGATAGAGCCAGGCCAGGAGCTCAGCAGTTTGCACCATTTAATAGAAAAAGTGAACAAATCTAAGCAGCACTTAATTTATTGATGAAGTAAGAAAGACTGTTTAATGTGGAAAACATAAGCAAGATCAATAGCAGAGAGCACAAATAACTAAGGCTATTGACACTTAAGTATTTTAAGCCTAATTGCAGGCATATGCACTTTCTAAGGGTATCTCACCTTATAATAGCACCCTTGAGATTATGGGGTTAATTGATGCAGCTGTTTACTCCTGGCTCACGTGGTCCAGATTGGGATTCCCTGGAGGATGCTATTAAACTAAAGTGTTTAATGAAGTGCTAAAGAGTGGAGTTTCTAATATTCTTCCCTTGAATGAAATTGAATAGGAATTGGAGCAAGCTTCTCCTCCCCAGGTGGAAACTGAAGCTCTGCGTTGGAGTAAATCACCCTGTGCTCCTCACAGGGAGCCTTGTGAGGCAGGGGAGAAAGACTAGACCTGCTCAGGTTCATTTTCAGACCAGTAGTGTGGGGATACTTGGGATTTTTCCTCCCAAATCACAGGTAGAAGAGACCTACAAACACGTTCGATTTTAGCACTTCTGTTGGACGAGGAATCTGAGGAAGGCAATGCCACTCCTGTAGCTTTTCATTGTGATACTGGGCTTCTCTCTTTTGGGGTGGGCTGAAAGGAGGATTCAATCTCCTTTTGGGGAAGAGAGCAGGAAACAGCACCAGTGGTGTTGGTGGCGTGGGTGTTTCAGCTCAATGGCAATGGGGCAAAACAAGGCTGCCAGAAAAGAAGCTCTAAAAACCAGTCTCCTAGGTTTATAATTTGCCCCAGTCTGGTTTGGTACCATTGAAAACCAGGTAGATGCCTACATAAAACGTGTTTTTTAGGCTGACAACCTTGGTCAAAGTGCACAGCCTCCCCATACCCATCCTACAATGCACAGCACAGAGCTCAGCTACCTTTGTGTCTGTAATGGGAAGCTCTTGGCTCTCCTTCACCTCCATCCACCACCAGCAGCCTTCCCAAGTGAGAGCAAAGAAAATAATGAAGGAGATTTCATCTCTGCAACCCCTCACCATCACGCAGACCCTGCCTGGAGGGACCTTGGAGCCTCCTTATCCACAGTCCCTCCGTCCTGCCTGTGATATTCCCCAGGCTCTTGCTCTCAGCGAGGACTGTAATTGCTGTAAGGCAGAAATTGCTTTCTCCATTTGGCTTTTCCAGCCTGTGAGGCCACACAGACAATGAAGGTGACGAGGACAGGGATGTCCCTGGAGTGAGGGGCACAGGGCTGCTCTGCCTGGATTCAACAAGCTGGGCAGCACGCTGACCTTGGAGCCTTCAAGGTGCTCCCATGGAATCAGGTGCCATGCACAGAGCCTTTAAAATATCCTCTCCCTCCGGAACAGCCTTTCTACTGCAACTTGAGATTTTCTTCTCTTTTAAGATCAATTAGTTTGAAGACATATTACAAAAGCCTTTCTGCAGGATAGCTATTCCCAGTGAAAATGCTCCTTCTATTTCCTCCATCCACATGGCATCTCCCTTGGGATGGCCACAGGGATGGTGGGAAGGAAACATTATGTTTGTAGCCCAGATAATGTTACTAACGCCACTGAAAATGCTTCCAGAGACAAGCATGCTGACTGGCGTGTTCAGTATGTGGTTGGAAGTGTGCTGGGCTAACTGGATTGGTGGTTTCAGTGTGTTTGCCCACAGACTCCAGAGGGAGCCATCAGGAGTTATGGGAAGTAACTGAGAAAAGCTGGTTTGCTGTCAGTCAGCACAGATTGTAAGTATATATGGAGAGGTCTGCACATGCAGAGGTCTTCCCTTGCACATCAACCCTTCCAATTAGTGTCTTGGAGCTCTTCTGGGTCATTTTAGGAACATCCTACACCGTTATCAACCTGTGTCAGGGAGCAAGGTCAGTGCCAGCTCTTCTCTCCCTGCTCTGTGCAGCCCACCTAACTCCAACCCTGCCAGTGACGTTCCCCAAGCTCTGCCACCACCCAGCCCCAGGACACCTTCACCATCTTCACAGCTGCACCCAAAAAGGGACCAGGAGTTTATGTCCTGGACAAGGGCCTGTTACTTGCCCTGTTATTTGCCTCCTCGCTAGCAGCCTCCTTTTGCTGGGTTTGCTCACATTTGCCCACATGCAGATGATTTTCCAGTGGTGTCCCAGGCTCCCAGTTCAATGTCACCTGTGAATGTCACAAAGGGGATTTTTACCTCTCTCAGAGCCTGGGTGGCCTGTCCTGGGTGCCCCACAGACGGGACAGCAACTGCTGGGAAAGTCTTGCTGTGACTTTCCTCCCAATCCAGCAAGCCACAACTGCCCCTCCAAACCCACAGGACATTTCTCTTCTGCTACAGCCACCATGAAGGCAGGCTTAAGCTAAGCTGTTTTATTTCACAAATGCAGCCAGGCCAGCATACAGTCAGATAGCGAGGCTTTGCTGGTATGTGCAAACTCATTAAAACACTGTAATTTAACTGCATGCAATTGTCCATCCATGCCCTGAACCTCGCTCTCTCTGCAGCACAGGGCACAGAGGGTCTCCCATCCCTGCAGCCTCCCCCTGTCCCTGGCAGAGGGGGACCTGTGGTGGCAGAAGGGACAACACACAGTCCCCAAGCCCAATCGGGCCATCAAAGCCCCCAGCACTGAGAGAACAGAATCATTTACGGTGCAGAAAAAAATGAAAACAGCCAAAAGGCCGCAATGGAAAACCAGGGAGAGAGGAAAATTAACTAAGAAATATGCAGCCTTGATGTTTATTCACTAAAGAATATTTATTGTCCTCTCACGCGTCTTGCTTGCTCTCCTAACAAATATAATATTTTTGAAAGATCTAGTCTCTCTTTACCACTGCTGTCTCTCTCGTGCCCTTTCTGTGTCTCACCAGCTCTGTCTCTGCCTCTCTGATACCAACTCTGACAAACCGTGCGATTCTGATGGAAAATTCATTAGTCGTCCTTTTTTTTTTTCTTCCCCATTTTCCCAGTCAGCTTCGCGCCTGATCTGTCAGCCTCTTCCATCCTGATTATCTGGAGACGCCAATTTCAAAGAGACATCTTAATAGTGATGTCAACGAATTAATTAGATGTGTTAATGAGCTAAAAGCAACCCAAATTAAATTAATGCAGTAATAAGCACAGACAGCAAAATTAGCTCCAATTTCTGTAAATGATTCTGAACTGTACACAACATCTCATCCTGCTAGAACATTACCATCCCCCAAAGCTAATCAAGAACTCCAGTGCAATTAACTGCTTAATTACAAAACACACACACAGCTCATAGATCCAGCAGCAGGAGGGGTGCGCTGGGCTGCGGAGCGAGCGGGGAAATTCTCTGCAACAAACCCTGCGCGTTGGCCCTGCCAGAGAGGCTGTGCCCCCCACCAAAAGCGCCCCCCAGCCTCCTAAAAGGGGGTGATCCGGAGCGAGGGCAGGCACAGGGGCAGGAGGAGGGTGGCCAGGAGCTCCCCAGGAGCACCCTCCATGCTGGATCCCACCACGGGGCTCCCAGCACGGACAGGGATGTTTGCTGGGCCAGTGGCAGAGATGTGCCCATGTGTTGGTTGTTGTGTTCATCAGACTGGGGGCTGCATGGAGAAGCCTAATTGTCCAGCTCTGCTCACCTCCCCCTGGGATGAGTGAGGAGCCACTAATAGCTTTGCAGAGCTGCTCAGGTATCTGATTAGCTCTAATTGCAGCTGGGAAGACAAGAGGGAAGGAGCGGGATAGCGCTGAGGACACAGGGAAGGGGAAGAGGGTGGTGGAAATGGGGAGAAAGAAAGGGCTTGGGGGGAGTGGATGGAAATCCCTGGGGACACGCACGAAGGAGGAAAGAGAATGGAGGGACCAACAGAGAAATGATGGATTCAAACAACAAAAAAAAAAGGGAAAAACCAGGCAAACAAAGAACTGGAGGCAGAAACAAAGGGAAGGAAGGCAAGACAAAGAGGGCTGCGTGCTGCCAGGCCCCGTGGAGCAGCTGGGGCAGGAGGCTTGGTGGATACAAAAGTGGGTCTTGGACAGGCCCCATCCTGGTCCTGCAGAGCTGGGAAGTGCTGGAGATGGTGGGAAACACAGCTGCTTCATCGTGGGATGACACGACCAATTTGGAGGTTGTGGAGTCATTAGTCCACCCAGTAAATGAGGAATATTTGCAATCAAGATGAGGGCAGAGATTCGCTGTGACAAATAACATCTCTGTGTTTCTCTTTTTTTTTTCCCCCCACCTTTTATTGCAATTAGTTCAGTCTGTTAATAAGCAAAGGATATTTTTAGTTAATTTCAGTTCCAGTTAATTGATTCAAAAGCGAAACCCAGCAACTGAGTTAATTGATCCATGCGTCTTACGCTGCAGCGGTGAGGTACTCTCTGGGCAGCTGCCGTGGCTGGGGCTCAGAACAGCACGGGAAGGATGGGAAGCAGGGAAACAGCAGAGCCCCTGCCCCGAGGATGGGGGGCAAACACCACCCCAGCAGCTGTGCCACTTGTCCCATGGTGCAGAAGAAGCTGCAGGCGCTGGCCCTCGCACGCCTGCTGTGGGGAACGTGCCAGCCCCTGTGCAAGCCACCATGTGGGCACTGCAGCAGGAACGCTCGTGCCAGAGAGCTCGGTGAACAGGATGCCCTGGCTGGCTCCATCCAGAGGGATGTCCAGCCTGGCACACTGTCTCTGATGGGCACTGCAGGAGATGGTGTTTCAGAAAAGTGCGCTACCAGGGCTGCTTTCCACCTCCCTCATGCTCCCCAGCTCCCTGAGCTGTCTTGACAGAGATGCTGGAGGGTGCATCCCTGACCAGGGATTTTAGCTGCTACTTTTAAAGCTGTTTCCACGAGTTTGTCTAATCCCTTTTTCCTCCTGTGGCAGTAAGTTCCCAAAGTTCACTACCTGCCGTGTCCAGAAGAGCTCTTTTATCTATCTCAAACCTAATCTCTCACTGATTTCAGTTGAGGGCCCCTTGTTCTTGTATTACAGGATTTGGTGAATGGCCGTTCTGTGTCCAGATTACCCACTGCCTTCAGGATTTCCTAACCCTAAGCCAAATCTCCCCTCAGCCTTTTCCACCTCTGCCTGGCAGGCAGCACCATTCCTTATCTGCATTGTGTGTTTGCATCTTGTCACAAGGGACTGGTCCATCTTTTCCCCAGGAAAACTGGATCTCCTCACCTGTGAATTCAACACAAGGGTGCCTATGCTGCTGGTGCTCAGGGTGCTCACACCCCTGAGTAGCCAACACTTAGCAGTATTTTGGTTCGTAGAATGGAAGAATAATTTGGGAAGGGGAAGGACCTTTAAGATCATGAAGTCCAACCATTAATTTAGCACTGCCAAGGCCACCACTGAACCACGTCCCCAATGCCACATCTCCGTGTCTTTTAAATACCTCCAGGAATGGTGACTCCACCACTGCCCTGGACAGCCTGTTCCAGTGCTTGACAACCCTTTTGGTGATTACTTTTTTCCTAATATCCAGTCTAAACCTCCCCTGAGGTGCAACTTGAGGCCTTTTCCTCTCATCCTATTGCTTATTACTTGGGAGTAATAACTCCTCCTGGCTACAACCTCCTTTCAGGTAATCGTAGAGAGCACTGAGGCTACTTTTCTTCAGGCGAGCCCCCCTGGCTCTCTCATCCACTCCTCATCAGTGTTCCAGATCCTTCCCGAGCTCTGTTTTCCTTCCCTGGACTTGCTTCAGCACCTCAATGTCTTTCTTGACTTGAGGGGCCCAGAACTTGACACAGGGTTCGAGGTGCAGCCTCGCCAGTGCCCTGTACAGGGGGACAGTCACTGCCCTGGTCCTGCTGGCCACTCTACTGCTGATACAGGCCAGGTGCCATTGCTCTTCTTGGCTCATGTGCAGCTGCTGTTGACCATCAAGCCCAGGTCCTTTTCCACCAGGCAGCTTTCCAGTCACTCCGTCCCAGTTTAGTATTACGTAGTCTGTCCTGACTGCTGCTTTTTGGGACTTTTGGTTTCATGATCCACCCTGATCCCACAGTCCTGCACACCCAGGACTTTGCAGTGGAGGTTTGCACAGACTGAACAGGCCATGGGCCATACTGACTTTATCAGCTGGATTAGAGTCCAGTGGCAATCGAGTTCACAGCTCTGCATGTTGTTTCCTCTGGCAATAACTCCCCTAATGCCTTTCTGAAATACCTGTTGATACAGGTCTCCTGAGTTTCCTAGAGACCACTAATGTTCCTTTTGCCTGTTCCTCCTGATAGCTCCTCCAGTCCATTCACAACCATCTAATCATTTCCACAGGAAAAACAAAACTCCTGGGGCAGATAAACCAGAACTGTCAAACACTTGAAGAGCACAAGCCATAAATTGCATCTCGCAGTAATAGGCACAATGCAAACAGAAGAACACCCAGGCTACAAAACCAGGTTTGAAACAAGATGTAAATTGTGACAGTGATAAATGAAGGGCCTCTTGGCTTCCTCTGCACTGTCTTGGGGACCTGACAGGATCAGACCATATTCAGCAGGCAGTTCAGCATCTCTTGAAGTACGTGATGGCCATCCCATGTACAGAGGCTCCACAACAACTCACTTTCAGTAGACAAAATTTTCCTGCCAGCTACATGGCTTCAGAAAGGGATTAAAATGCAAAACAAAGCATCTTAAAGGCTACAGCAGAGGTTTTCTAAACATGAATTGCTTACGACACAGAGAAACATGGTCACTACCTGGTCCAGCATGCTACAAACAAGCACACAGCAGGGGTGTGCTTGGAGCAGCCCTGCTCCTGAGCTGAGCCTCTCCAGCTCACACCACTCCTGCTCAGTGGTCCAAAGTGACCATGAACTGAGCACCACGCAACAGGGACACCTCTCTGCTCTTCTCATATCTCTGCCTCCATATCCTTTTCCCCCCAACGCGATGGTGGGACGTGCCATCCACGCCATGCTTGGGCACAACTGTAAGTTCAGATCTCTGAGAAAAACTTCAAAGTTGGCTTTTTTCCCCTGTTGTTGAGTAGAAATAGAGTTGGGATAAAAATGTACATCATTGAGCATACTGACTATTTTGTACCTGGCAACTTCTTTATTACTCTCATATAGGAGTTACATTATTAAGACAAACAATGCATTTTCACAGGGACATTAAGGATGTTATTTCAGTCTCTGAGGGCTACATGCCATGGCAATGAGGACTAGTGATAGAGAGACAGACAGATTCCTTGGTCTCTCCATCTCCAGTGTAACTAAGGACCTATCGAATGAAAGAGCCTAATAAAAATAAGATTTTTCAGAAAGTGCATGCTTAAACAATCTTCTGGAATGGGGCCTAATAGCGAGCCCTCTGTGCCAGAAAGATGTAGCTCATTGTGATGCAGTTTCCCGTCTTCCCAAATTTTTAAATAGGATATTGCCATGCACTATCCATGAGGAAAAATCAACAGATACAAAGCTGGGCAAAGAGCTGAGCTTCTTCAGTGTGATTGGCTCTGAGAGCCCTCAGCATCTCTCAGAAAAGAGGTGCAGGTCCCAGCCTTTCAGCCAGGATTTAAATAAGGGCAATCCTTCCCTTGTCAGAAGCAACAGGGACAGTTTGCTTTTAGTGCTCGTTGGGAAAAGTTGAAGGGAGAGGGTGCTCTTGAATAATGCTGCAAATTACCCTCACTTTTAAAATGCTAGTCCTTGATTTGTCAGCCTATTTTTGAATAATTTACAATGGATTTGGCAGGTTGCTGTGATATATAGTGTAATATGCAGGTGGAACTCTTTTGAAGCAGAAGTTAATACTTTCCAGAAGAAAAAGAAAATAATTGTGTCAAAACAAGCCTTTCCCACTGAGGTTTACCTGTTTCTTAATACACAGGAGTTTGCAAACATGACTTCCATTAAAGCAAACGAGATACACACATATGAGTCTGTCTGCCTTGAGAAGAAAATATTCTTCACAAGTGCCTTTCTTGGTGTTGGATGATCAATCCACCATCTGCTTTTATTTATTCATGATTTCTCAGACTACTACAACAATATTGACATTAAATACAGCCTTGGCTTATTAATTTTTTTCATTCATATGTATTTTAAGTCAATTTTATTGACTTCCCCTTGGCTTGCTCTTTTAGCTGTTTGCTTGTTTTCCTGGCCTGCTACTTTGTGCCTACCCTTACATCCATTTCCAGTATTTTCTTCCCAGCTCTTTGCTTATGTTCCAGGTAGCCACCAGGGAGTAATTTTTCTGTTTCAGGCACTGTGGATGAGCTGAATTCAGATCTGTTGACCAGACTGAATATTTTCCCAGCTCAGGCTGCAGGTTTGGGGCAGTCCTGCTTGTCCCAGGATCACTGAGGCTCCACCAAGATGTTCCCAGACCCTGTAGCTATTCCAAGCTAATGGCATCAGGACATCCACATCCCAAGCAAACCATCAGTCTCCCCCACACTGGGCACACGCAGATATGTCGCTAGTCTCAGTAGCATTTGTGAAACTCAGGACAGACAATTGTTAACTATATTTGTGCCCTTTCCTTTCTTATTGCCCCCAGGATCCAAAGCCTGGCTAGGACTGCACATTTGACAACCCATCGCTGAGTCCAAGCTGTCCCTACTGTTCCAGCTCATCTCCACATCCCATTCCTTCACCCCTTCGCTGCCTCGCCCCCGTTTCAAGCAACACAGACCACACTGAACAAACTAAGCCACAAAAGGCTCCCAGCCAAGGTCCAAGTCTCCAGACCTTAGCCATTAATTTCAAGGAAGATTTTGCCTACAAACATTTTCAGGTTTTGGATCTTGCTCTTAAGATGCCCCCCCTATGAGAAGTATCATCCTAGCCCACAGCAGGAATTCACAACCCTATGCCTTCCAAAAGCTCCATGTCCTTTCTAGGGCGTATTGTCACTGTTTCCTGTAAGGTGTTTTCCCTGCCTCTCCAGCAACCTTCCTTTTTTCCTCTGTTTCTGCAGCTTTATCTTCTCTATGTCCCTCATGAGTCCGTACTCATTCCTCTTTGTGCTCTGCTCTCTGATCACTGCTTCCCCCTCTTGTCATATTCTTCACTTGTGGACTAACAACCTGTCACATTCATAACCTCTTTGCACCAAAAATGTTCTTTTATCTGTGTAAACTACATTTGATGTTGAAATCCTTGATATTAATATCTTTTGTTTGTGTGTCAATGTCCTCTAGAATCTAATTAAGCAATGTTTTGAGAGCATTGTATATGTTTGAACAATTTGGCAGAGCAGACAATATGAGCTGTTGACCTGCAATGATAAATTGTGCTTGCAGATTCTAGGAATTCACACATGCATGCTTCTTTATGCTATTCCTTCTGAAATATGTGCATTCAGAACGAGGCCTTGCTTTGTAATAATCTCTGCAAGGCTTAATCAAGTATCTGCTCGTACTCTTTACTGTAATTGCAGTGGCAGTTGCAGCAGGGGCACAACCGAAGCAGGTTTAAGCCACCAGCACACCCAATAATAAAATACAACAAAGAGCAAGTTCTACCCGTACCCTAATAGCAGAGATTATTCAATCAATAGCCTCTCGTTATGAATGAATGGGCTAAATTGCCTTTGAATGATGTAAAGATTGACAAGGCAGAGGTCAGCCTGATATAACTACTTACCCTGATTTGACTTCAGTGATTGGAAGGTGGCACCGAATGGCAGCGGGGTCAAGAGCGTGGGGCTGGGCGGGTGCAGCGGCGACGCCGAGCACGTCCTCGGAGGGTGCACGGTGCCTCCAGGGGGATGCTCAGAGCCTGGCTGCAAACCCTGCACACCTCAGCTGGGTTGGACCTCGAGAGGGGTTTTGAAAGAGGGAGGGAGGGAAAAAGAGAATGGCAAATTGTAGCAATGAGAGGTGGAGAGAGGCATGGGCGGGTGTGGAGTTGTGGTCGCACTCACTGCTGGCCCAGCTTGCCAGGACAGGTCTGGTGGCCTAAGGCAAGAAAATTGGGCCATGGTTCTGAGCTTACCCCACCTTGACACCTGTGCAGATGTAGCTACCAGGTAAGAGCAGCTCCCAACTCTGGGTTTCCTCAGCTGGACACTGGTACAGCCTCGAGGGATCTGGTCTGCCTGAGACTGCCACAGAGGCTGCAGGGAGAAAAGTGTTCTTCATGGGAATCTGAACTTCTGTAACACTGACCTGGTTTGCTGGATGGTTTTGCATCCTTTTTCCTGTTAACAGGTAACATCCCAAGGCTGTGTACAAACATACCTGCTCTGCATGGGGCTTTGGCCCAAGGGCAGATGAAGGGCCATGGGGCCTTCTCCATGAGGACACTTTGCTTGTGCCTCTGCACGGAGAGAAACTTCCCTGAAGTGCGAGAGTTTCCCGGCATTCAGGCATCCCATCTCGGGCCTCCAGAAAGGCTGGGCTCCTCCAGAAACAGCACAGTGCCATCTGTTGGCTTCCTCACCCTGCGATGGATCAAAACCCTCCAAAGTCCTGGGAAATGGGAGAAAACCAGGGGGGAGAATTGTTATGTGCACCCTGTCTTTCCCCAAGCTGCTGCCTGTCCTTCTCACCAACTTCTGCAGGCAGAGATGATAGGTCTGGCAGCAGAAACACTTTGCTTTTCCATCTGATGCCTGGCGTTGCGTGTGAGCGGGGCCGTGGTGCTGCCCTCCTCGGGGCTCTGCTCCTCCAGCCTTAACGGTGACGGTGACAGTGACAGCTCGGTCCCACTGGGATGCTGGATAATTAACTACCACCACCGCCGCCACCACGTGCCATGGCTCCTCCAGAACAACCTCCTAGAGCTTTTTTCCGGGTGGAAAAGGGGAATTTCTCAGGGGTGCACGGATGCCGTGCGACCCTGCTGGAATTGCTGATGTCCAGAGATCCTGGACAGGGGGACTGTCGCTGTTGAACCGCTGGCAGAGCGAAAAAACCAGACGAGTTCGGGTGAGGCAGAAAATCTGAATTTATTATTTAATTCTAAAACTGATATAGACTTTCCAAAGGTCGTCCAGATTGGGTCAGTTCATAACCTCCCCCTAGGCCGATAGGCCAGGTAGAATGTCCATCTTTCCAGAGACAGTTTTCAATAACATCCAAGCTTTTATCTCTATTTACAAAACATAGAAAGAAGAAGAGAAAAGTTCCTGTGGGAAAGGTCTGTGTTACCACAGGGGACAGCAGCAACATGTGTATGGGGCTCATAAACCTGCACAGTAAATCCTAAAAATCTGACTTTGGCACAGCAAACTGAGCAGAAATGGCCATTTTATGGAAAGGCTTCCGTCCAACACGCTCCTGGGTACAGCAGTGAGTGTCCTCACCCTGTCCCTGGGTGGTCCTGCTGTGTTTTAAATGGAAGCACCTACACGGAGGTGGTGGGTGGATTTATCACCATGCATTGCTCACACATCAGCTTCGTGCTCAGGGATGATTCAGGTTGAATGACTCTGAACAAATGCAGATTATATTACCACAGTACAGGATTAAGGAACATGTCTCTGCTCCAAGCATTTTTCATTGCATTAAAGAAATAAAGAAAAAAAAACGCCAAAAGAAAGCTAAAATTCCTAATGGGAGGGGAAAAAGGATTTTTTTCTAATTTTTTTTACCCACTTTTCTTAGTAGACGAGAAGATTTTGCAAGTAAACCCAGAGATGGTGGTCCACAGCAAGGCACTGAGGGGTGCTGCCTGGATCTGGTCCTGATCCTGCCTTGCCTCCTCTTCTGCCTTGAAGTTTCCATCTGCAAATGCAGAAGATAACACTGCCATACCCCTCCACATCATGGGAGCAACCCAGGTCTTCATTAGTTAATACCTGCAAATGGAATTTGAAGATGTAAAGTGTTCCATAAATGTTAAATATTATTCTTGCTACAAAGCAAGAAGTGGAAAGAGACAGGGATAAAGTTCAGCTGAAGAGTCCTCTCGTTACTGATAAAACAGTGCCTTGAATGATGTGTGGATAGAAAGTTGACACCATTTTCACAGAAGAATGCAATTATCACCTGCAGTAGTATCACTCTGTAAGTTCACTCATGTCCAGACCAACCATGCTTAGTTTGTAGGTGGCCAAAGCGGTGGAGAGGACAAGAAAAGGTGATGCTGAAGCATCCCCATCCCCATCTGTCCACCCCAGGAGCTGAGCTGGGGGCTCTTTCGCCATCCCCAGGCCCCAGTGTGTTTGCAGCAGCAGCTCTTTGCTGCTCTCTACCCAGAAATGGCATTTTTCCGCTCAGGAGACTGGGGAGATCCCTGCGAAGTGCCACCGCGTTATTTGATAAGCCAGGCTGGTGAGCCTGGCAGCACGGAGTGAAGGATGGGCATCCCGCAGATGCCAGCCCTGGCACCACTGCGGTGAGGATGGGTCCTGCATTTCACATCCAGGCAGATGTCCCTGTGCTCAAGACGACAGTGTTGGGGCTTCCGTGGCCACAGGCCAGACACCAGGGAGCCAGCCTGGGGGAAATCAAAGGCTTCTAACATTTTCTACATTAAAGCAAAGTAGAGGGAACATTTGAGTCACTGCTTCCGAGCTGAGATGTTGTGCTTGTTTCTGAGGTCTCCCAGAGGGTGAGCTCCAGCCACCAGGACATGGCAAAAGCTATTTCTGGGCTTTCCTTAATAATTTTTTGAACCTAAGTAGACCCAAATTTTATAGAAAATAATTCCCTGATCTCCTTCATCACTAAACCTTCATCACTTCATCAAATATTTTTGAAATACACAAAGGGCAGCAGCCTGCAGTGGCCCAGGCTGCATTTTGGGAGTGAGAATACTGCACACCAAGGTGAGCCTGAGTGAGGCAGTGGTTAAATCTGTGCCTCAGTTTCCCTTCCCCATGAGATGCAGCTAACACCTACTGTCCCACGTGCAAAACACTTCCTAAGCCACGCATGAAAGGCCTTACACAAGTAGTTATTAATATTAATAACAATAATTGTTGTTGTTACTAAGCCAACTATAAAAATAATTTTTCAGAGAAACAAAGTGCCCTGTCTCGCGGTGATAGATTACACAATGCTGGAAATTACTCACAGTGTGAAGCTGGTTTCCAGTCTGGTTCTTTTCAATAAATTATAGACTGAGCCCCGAGTGCGTAGAGTTTACCAAAGTAAATTCAAAATAGGCAGCAAGTATATTCTCCCATCAATTTTGCTCACAATCATTTGGGCTTTGCTCCTGAGAAGAAGTTAAATAACCCCCAGCAGTCACCCAGAGCCTTTTGCTGGGGCTGGTGGGGACATGGCCGGGCAGACGGCCCCGGGCTGTGCAAAGGAAAACGAGGATCCTGGTGGGAACGGGGGTCTGCGTGAAAGAGGACGTGTCCCAGCCACCCCCTGCCCATGTGCCACCACCCCTGGGCGCTGCTCAGCCCTCTCCCGCTGCTCCCCGCGACCTTACCGGGGTGGCTGCATCTCCCCCCGCACCACCCTCTTTATTTATTATTTTCATTTGCGGGTTTCTACGCCCTTATTTATCCTCCAAATTCCTTCCAGATGGGGCTGCCGCTTTTCCTCCTTGCTTCGCGGCGGTGCCACGCGGCGCTGCCCGTGGGCAGGTGTAGGGCAGAGCGCAGCATATGCCGCGGCTTTGGCAGCGCCGGCTGCGGCGGCAGCTCCCGCGCGTCTCGCCGGGCAGCGCTCAGCTGGGACCTGGCGCCGCTCGCAAACACCATCTGGCCTTGGCAGGCCCGAGGACCCTTCCCCAGCGCCGCCAGCCCGGTGCCAGCGGCGCTCGGCACGGCCACGGGGCCGCCGCGCCGCTGGGGACAAGGCGCGGAGAAGGGACTGGGCGCTAAGGGGGGGTTCTTGCCTCCCGACCCCATGAGAAGGGGAGCCTTTGGCAGCCCTCGGGTGCGTTAAAGCAGCACAGGCGTCATCTCCTGCGCCCACAGGAGCAGCCAAGTGCCTCCACTATCAGGCGGCGGGGAGGTGGCACCGGGAGGCTCCTCGGCGTGGCAGGGAGCTCTCCTCGGGGCTCCAACACATCACGGCGAGGCAGCGGCCCCTGCTCCCAGCACCCGAACCTGCTCAGTGCAGGCAGGAGAAAAGCCACAAATGGGAATTATTTACGGCAAAATGAATCTCGCTGCCTGGCGGGTCTGCCCTGGAAAGCTGCCCTGTGCCTCTGACTGGCACAGCACACCTGGGAGAGGTGGGTATGTGTGCAGTACCCCATCTCCTCCTCCCACAGTAAGTACCAGCACCAAAACCATTTCTGGGTGTCTGGAGTAAGGTTAAAGTGAATAAAAACAAACAGGGGAAAAAAAAAGACACCTGAAGCCTGTGTGGCAGTCCAACAAAGTCCATCAGGGCAGAGTCTATGGCTACTACAAATCTGTGCAGAATACATCCCACTCTAGGATTTTAGGATGAACATGCGTCCATTTGGTTTGCTTTTCATGATGCTCACACATTTTGTCTGTACTTTGATCACAGCCCCTGTGTCCCGCTCACCCTCCAGGAAAGCCCTGCTGCTGCCATCACTCCCAAAACCCTTTCCACTGAGGACTGCCAGGAAAAGGCTGGCAATGACCTCGCATGTGCAATGCCGAATGCTGGGGACCAGCTCTGGCCTGGAAATACCTGAGCTGTGGCAAGAAGTGTTTCTGCTCTCACTGAGCTGTCCAGTGTTCCCAGTTCTCTGCCAAACTGTGGTTACATCTTACGAACACATTTGCAAAGGAAAGGGGCACAGGAAGCCTGCAGGGAGGAGTGCTTTGCTCCCTTCCATGCGCAGTGAGGGGCCATTCCCACACGCTGGGACAGCCTCTGCAAAGCCTGACCATCACGGGGGATATATGCAGGAGACAAAACTTTCTAGAATGAGCTGTGCTTGCAAACATCCTGTATTCCCATGGGGAGAAGGGTTTTCCCTCACCTCCTCAGCTACAGCATCATCAGAAGCAGCAGCAGTTGTGAGGCAGCAAGGCGATGTGTATTTTGGCTCCCAGTGGGACTCTTTCCAACTTTCTCACCCACGGGAATGGCCTCACTGCAGCAAAGCAATTGCTGAGCTCTGGTGCTCCAGAGAGCAGGCAAGAGGTGCTGGGCATGAGAGAAATCCTCACCTACCTCTGACCCAGCACTCCTCCCAGCTCGCAAGGAAACTCCCATTTCTTCCTAGCCAGTTCCACCAAAAACTGGCTCACCCATAAAAGCAACTTGCACCCAGACAAAGAGACAGTGTGACATCAGCACCTGCAAGTGACTTCTTTTGTGTGTGTTCAAAGCCAGATAACACAGCTAAGTGGTTTGGACCTCGGGCCCCTGCAGTCCTGGGCAAAGCCGTGCATCATCTGTGCAACTGCACAAAAAATAAGCATGCAAAGTCACGGCTGCAGTGGAGCAGAGCATCTCACAGGGTCCATTTGCTGCTATTTGCCAGCAAATTCTGGTTGCAATTGCACTGACACAAACCCACTGCAAGACAAGTGTCAGTGACACTACACCAAACCTCACCAGTGCACCTGCCAGGATCCATCAGTGTAACAAACCTAGAGCTGATCTCTCTTGCCCTTGCTCTTGAGGTGGAAATTGTATGATTTCTTCCTTGCCAGACCCTGCTCTCCAAATGCAAACAAAACCCAAATTTTGCCAGACCCTTGTGTGCCAGATGCTGTGAACCTAAAACAGCAAGGCACTGCCTGTCCTGCAGACTTCTTTGTGCAGTGCAGATGTATCTATCTATATCTATATAATCTCTCTATATATATATGTACTACACAACTGGCTATTTTGCATCTAGAGCAGCTTAAAGATAGGCTGACCTCAAAGTTACTTGAAGCCCTTTAGCTCACAGGCCTCTGTAACAGCGTGGCCATCCCTCTGGGGTCCCTCTAGCCTGGGAGGATGCTGACAAAGGAGAAAGAAGAATGACAGATGCTCCCCGTGCACGGAGGCAAATAGAGACGGGATGAGGCGAAAATGGGAGCCTAAAGGGAAAGAAAATGAGTGTGCATGCACACACACACATGCACACAAAGACAGGCAAGACAAAGGCAAGGGGGCCAAGCAAAAGGAGGGGAGCTGGAGAAACCGCCCGACGTGCTTGGCGAGGGCTGTTTGCAGCAGCATCCCGTGCTGCTCCGTGAGATCCATCCAGGACATATCTGCATCGATGAACCAGAATCCTGACACCGGTCCCTTTGATAAATATTTATCGTGCCTGGCTCTCTATCACTTCAGTTTCCACCAGATTAACCTCGATTCTTCCAACAAAAAATGCCCTGATGTTCTGCCTGACACACACATGCCACACTGACCTTCCTTCTCTGGATTCCCCAAGGCCCTCACTCTCATTCAGCTAAGGGGAGAATTTGCTCTCATCAATCAGGACTGGATTTCTCCCATGCCATGTAAATAATTTAGAGGCACAAGCATCCATGGCACTGCTTATGTGCAGCCCAAACCCAGTGCCAGGAATCTTGGGAAAAGGGCCCAATAATATTGTACCAGTCCAAAGTAATTAAAGTGCATCATTACATATAAATTTGTAATTAAACACTTTAACGTAATCATCCCGCACAGCACGATTCCTGATGAATTAATTAAAAGAACTCCAGAAATTAATGTTTTACTTGTCACCATTGTTGTGCTAGCTGTAGCCGTCTCCCCGACTATTCCTGCAGCATGTTGTGAAGTAATTATATAATTACTGGGGAACTGGAAGGCCCAAAGTCCCAACAGAGGAGAAACCTGAAACAAAGTGGAAACAGCCACCACAAAAGGCAGAAGCAGTGCCAGTCTCCCCCCATTCAGCCCCAGCAGAGGGGAGTTTGTGAGAGCAGGGGAATGAGGAGGTTTCCATCAGCTCCGCCTCACAGATGTGTTGCCCCAGGTGGGAACATCCTGCTTGCACCCATATGTGCATGTGTAGGGGTGGCTCCTGCACTGGCCTGCACTCTCAGCCTGGCTTTCCTCTCCCCATACAAATGTCCTTCACCCCCAAACTCCGTCCTTGTCATGCAGAAGCAGGGCAGTCACACCGACAATCGCCTCTCTCCATATGTGTCCATCTATTTCCCTGCCTCAGTTTCCCCCACCTTCCACACCCTTCTCCTACAGTTCAGGGTTGATGCCTGAAAAGAGGGCTCCTTCCACTCTCCATCCAACCCTCCTTCCACCCAGACCTCCTAAAATCCCTCCTTTGTGCCTTACATTACACCAGGCTTCAGTTTCCTTTCTCCATCCCCTACTTTGGACACAGCTGAACAATCTGGTCCCTCCAGGGCCAGCCGCGTTTTTTCCAACTCGACGCTTCCCCCGAAGCACCACCGGCAGCGTGTGCCCCACTCCTGAGGGTGCTGAGCCCCAGGACATGCCTCCTGCAGCAGCGAAGGGGTTAAGGCTGGGCTCAGACGGAATGGTTGGATGCAGCGGGTGTCAGTGCCAGGCCATCCCTCCGTGTGTGTGTGTTTGTGTGTGTGTGCGTGTGCATACATCCACTGCAGCGGGAGTCTCCCGGCACCACAGCTCGCCCGGGGCCGTGCAGCGCGGGGCACACGGGCTGTTCCTGCAGCACCGCAGCCCGGGCTCTGCCTGCTCCGCAGGGAAAACACGTACGCAGGTGAAAGCAGGAGCCCAAAGGTGCCCTGCCCTGCGCTGGAGCTGGGTGCCGTCAGCACGGGCGTGTGAGGAAGGGCTGCCCAGCCGGCTCACTGAACCTGCACAGACCCCAGCAGGGCCCAGCCGAGGTGGCACAGAGCCACGTTCATTGTCCCTCAGCGGGGGGGCCTTGTTTTAACAGGATTTTCGGCACTGTCCAGACACGTGGCTTCACGTCCCTCTTTGCTGCTGGGGCTGCCGACAGCTCCGGCCACAGGGACCGTTCGATGGGGTCTGCACAAGAGGGAACCCCAAGGTAAACCTCCCTCTTCTGCCAGCCTGCAAGTTGGGTGGGGAGCAGCAGGGGTGCTAGGGTGACTGTGGGGGGTTCTGGCCCACATGCTCCCTTACAGCATTGACTTTCATTATAAAAAACTTAACTTACAGCTGCAGCACTCGGTTCATATTTGGAAGCTCCCAGTAAGGCAAAGGCTCTCCTGTCATGCATTTTCCATGAATGATATTCCCAATACTGGTTCCTACTGCTGCTTGTGCCCCAGGAATATCCCTTATCATCCTGGGCACCATCCCTGCTCTCACCTGGATGCACCAATGCTGCCACATGGTGACAAGTCTCTGCTTCCAGCCTGTGCCTTGGCATCGGGGCAATCAGTGGCTTTGAGTTTTAACTTTCTGTTATTTTCTGCCTAGCCAAAAACAATTAAATACAGCTTTGTTTTACAGCAGCAAGGCAAGGGGATCAGGCAGAGTGGGGAAATCTTGGAATAGACGACAGTGCTTTCTGGATGAAGCATGGGACAGGGACCCAGCAACTCCCCCATCCAGGCTAAGGGACTCAGGCAGTGTGTGACTCTGTTTCCCCACCTAGAGACTATGTTGAACTGGGGCTGTATTAGTTAACATTTGTACAGCTCTTTGAAAAAGTAAAGTGTTTGAGGCTTTAAATCCTGCCAGTGGGAACAGATCAACAAGATTTCTAACCCTTCTGAAAACTTAAAGCTTTTGCCAATTAAGCTGGCAAACGCATGGATGTGAATCTAAAAACCTCTCGAGCTCGAGACCAAGACTGAAGCCTCCTGAGAACAGCCTCTCCTGGCTGCTCCTCACTCTCCTCCCGCTCACCCGTGTCAGAAATACATCAAGTAACCAAGCTCTAAGCCCTTTCAGCAGACACACACTTGAAACATAACTAGGCTACACACAGATCTGCAGTGGAGTCACCACTCCGGACATTTAAAATGGACAACATGGATGTGCAGGTAACATCTTCTCCTAGATTGCCTGATCTGGTATTGAAAAAATGTTATAGCATAATTTACTTTAATTTTGCAATTATCCCTGTAATTTGAGTTGCATACTTGATGCCACAAGCTCTGGATGATCTCCATATGCACATCCACACCCGCACTGCCTGTGCCTGGGGGATGTCCTGGGGGTTAACTCACGGCTGGGGGGTTACACTCTCCCGGATGACTCCAGCATTAAGTACAAAATTTTATGTGACGTGAAGCGATCTGCACACCCTGTCTGTACATCCTTTTTGGGGCAGATTTGCACCTTTGCAGGCTGAGCTGATGAGCAGCAGCACCAAGACAAAGACCTGGGCAAAACCCACGGCTCGGCAAAAGGAAGGGCACTGCCCATCATCGCACACACGCTTGGGGAGGGACATGGACTTACCTGGAGTCACGCAAGCCACAGGAAAACCATGTAGGACAGTGGCACAATGAGTGATGGTGAAGGACATCACCCAGTAACTGAATGTCCCCTTCCCTTCCAGGCTAACTTCCAACCTGGGATGTCCCCACTGACACTGGCTCAGCCACGCACCGCTCGTGGCAGCTCACCTGCAAAAGGCAAACACCTGTACCTGCTGTGCCTGCCCCGTGCGTCTCCGTGAGGATGGATGAATATAACAGGCACGCGTGTCCCAGTGCATGTGTGCCCAAGCAGAGGCACCTGAAGCAAAGTCAAGGGACGCTTGGGCAGCAGTTTCTGGTGAAGCCATTTCTCCTGCAGGCTCGCACCTCCGTGCCTGCCCAGCACTGAGAGAGCCATGGCAAAACGCCTGTCAGAGCCCGGGGGAGGGTGGCACTTAGTCCACAGCACTTTGGAGACACCAGCTCAAACTTCTGCTCTCTGATCGACCCATGCAACCTGAAATAAGTCACTTGGTGTCCCTGTGCTGGTGGGAATAACCCTGACATTGCACCCTATGTGCAGCTGAGCCAGGGCTGGGGTGCAGCCTGGAGAGGCTGCCCCATCCTCCCCACCATGCTAACCCCAGGAAAGGTCCAGCTTACGGAGCCAGGGGCCCCTTCTTCACCCTTTCCCAGTCCCCAGTGGAACAATTTACCTTTCGGAGCAAGTCCAAGATATTAATTAAGATAAATCTACCTCAATTTTGAGATTCTCTTATCATGTAATTTATCAAAATTATGTTAATTATTTCTGTAGGGCAGCAAAATTATTACCTCTTCCGTGTCTGATTTGTATTAATATTCATAATTTAATAATTCAGCATCCAAGCCATCTGGTTTGGGGAGCCACGCTCCTTCCCCTCCCTCTGCCAGAGCCAAAATGCTCCCCCCTCCCCACTCCTGCACCCATCCAGGCAACCCCCACTGGCTCCCAACTAAATCCGTGCCACCGGCTCCTGTCGGCACGGGTGTTGGTGTCCCCCGGGTGTCACCGAGGCTGTCGCGGCGGGATCCTGATCCCCCGGGGAGGGGGAGCAGCCCTTCCCCTGCGCCAGGCTGAGCCTCTGTCACCGGCACTGTCTCAGCCCGGCAGGTGAGCGCAGCTGAATTGACATTTTCCACACTTTGTGATTTTTACACTGTAATTTGACATAATTAATGCCTACATTACTGCTGATAATTTAGCTAGTTAATTAAACTCGGAGGAGATAATTAAGGAGAGGCTACTGCTTGGACTGCTAATTGTTTTTGTCATTATTTTAGGGGCCCGACAGCTGCCGGCTGAGTCATCCTCCCCATCAGCTGACGGCCGCACGTGACGGCGGTGCCGTGGGCACCGGGTGCCCGGTGAAGCGGCTGAGGGCTCCCGGCAGCTCGACCCGCCGGAGCCTGGCCGGGAGCCAGCGGCCGCCGGCGCGGAGCCGCGCAGATGGCGAGCGCGTCCCGCACATGCACGGCCCCGGCGCTGCTCCGGCCCGGGGTGAGAGCCCCCCAGTTTGGGGCTGGAAGAGATGTGGAGAGACGGCAAAAGGTGTTTGCAGAGGAAGAGCTGAGCTGTGGACAGGAAATCGGCCTCCAGCGCGCCGGGGAGGGCAGAGAGTGAGGATGCTCAGGCCAGTGGTCCATGAAACGCCCCAGGTGCTGTCAGCTCACGCAGCAAAGGGGATCCCGGCACACTTTGGGGCTCATGTAGAAGCAGAGACGCTGGCCACCCAGCCAGCTGGAGGAGAGAGTGAGACCTGCAGTTCCCTACACAGCAGTGCCAAGTGCTCGCCCTGGCACTGGGGAAAGCCCATCTGCCTGCCATCCCCAGGGCAGGAGGGGAAGGGGGGCAGTGGGGGGTCCCTCATCCCCATGTGAGTGGCTTCCCCTTAACCCCACCCTGGCTGCCCTGTGCTGTGCTGCTGCAGCACGTGCCTTCTCAGGTGCTCTGGCTTCATCTTTAGCTATGGATACATCCAAACACTTACTGAACACAAAAGCAGGTGGATGACAAACCCAGATGGTCCCTGAAGAGAAAAGTGCATCGCCAGAGCCAAGTCCCTGCTTCCCACCATGTCTCTCATCTCCTGAAGCCCTCTGCCAGCCTTGCCCCACACCACCCACCCTGCACCATCCCCTGCAATTCTCCAACCAAAGCCCCAGCTCCTCGAAGCAACTGACACTGGCACTAAGGTCAAAAAACTCTGTCAGTGCCTCTGTTTCTTCCATGCCAGGCCACTTGTTCCTCCATCCCACACAGCAACAACCTAAAGTCAGGTGGGAGCACAGGAGCCCTCACCCTGTGGCAAGCTGGGAGCTTCAGGAGCTCAGCACATCCCAACCATTCCCCCTTTTTTTCCGGGGGGAGGAAGGCAGCTTGAGGCACAACCATCAGCTTATCCCTGCTCCATGACAGCTAGGGAAGTTTTGTCTGGCCTTCCTGACGTGCAAAGCCCCCCAGTCTCACCCAGCCCACCAAGCAGCACCAGCCCGTGGCCCCTGATGGCCGCCTTCCCTCCCCACCATGGGCAGCCCTGCCAGGCTGTTTGCTGCCGGAGATTTCTTTCCACCCTCCGCCTCCTGGCGAGCTCAGTGCTCCGAGCTGGAGGCCGGCTTGACATCTCAATCCAGAGATTAGGACGGAGACTGGTCACTACCCAGTCCTGGCGAACACCCTTCAAATAATTTGATTAATCATCTTAGCTCCACTCGGCGCAGTTGGCATCCTCCAGAATCAAAGCCTCTCCTGAAATGCTGTGTTGAAAAACCATAAAGCTGCTGTAAAGGTTCAACCAAGCATGGACCAAAGCAGAAGCTGGGACTCCAGAGGCTGTGCACTGGGTTGGCTAAATACTCCCTCTAAATATCTCTACAGCTAGCAGTCAGAGACATATGAGATGTGTAACAAATTGCACAGGGACTGCTTTCCTTCTCTCACTGTTAGGAGGAGATTTCTTTTTTTTCCCTCCTGCATTTCTATTTATCACAACGCAAAACAGAAACGTGCCAAAAGGATTTTATATTTTCACTTGGAACAACAATATTTGGACAGCCCCAAGGATAGCAATTGCAGCAATCATGAAAAAGTAATACTTTGCGCTTCTGTAGTCCCTTTCATCCAAGCATCTCACAGCACTTTGCAAACGTTGGCCCTGATCCCGCGGAGGCCCATGCACATGGATCATCCAATACAGGAATTCGCTCTGCTGGGTTCAGCAAATCAGGGCTGTGGGGCTCTGTGGGGCTCTGGAGTCGCTCACCTCCATGCTCGCCGAGTCAGCTGCTCCATCAGCACTCACGCTGCATCCTGCGTTATTTGTTGATATTTAAGTCTGAGCTCCTGGAGTCAGGGGATTGTGTTTCCATTTTTCAAAACTCTCTAGTTTGTCATCATGGTGCAATCCCTGCAACAGGAATCCTAAAATCCCAGAAAGCAAAAGAAAAATAAGACAAACCAAACATACTCCCTTTCCAGCGAGGTGCTTTTTTGCAGGCTCATCTCTCTTTGGAGTCGTGCTTCAGGATTTCTGTATTTATTTTCACCAGAAGACAGCAATTCCTGCACTCCAATACTCATAAAAGAATAAACCCAGCTGATCCCAAACTGCTCAGGGAAAACTATGGCAGGGAGAGCGATTTGCCAAAATCTGCAGCAGTGAAAAGAATAAATCTCAAATGTCCTTGTTCCCAGTGCCTCCCTCTGCCAGACAGAGAACCACAGTCCAAACACTTGAGGGTTTGGTTGGAGTTTCTACTGTCATTGTCTTCTTGAATATAATAAAAAAAGTTTTCTTTCTTGCTATCTCCAATGCCCCAAAGCCCCACCAGGGATGGGAGGCCTCGAGTCCCCACAGGCAGCATCCCTTCTTCTCCCACTCATGCTCCAGTGCTGAAGAATGGCCAATGTTCAAGACAGAGCTCAAGCCACAGCCCTCTTGCAGGGCTCCTGGGGGTCATCTCCCCTCAAATGGAGACTGTGGATGTCACCCCTTTGGCCTTGGGTCGACACCTCCATGAAGGACATGCCATTGCTAATGAACCTCTCTGCCACAGTGAAGCAGTGGGGGATAATCAGCTATTGCTATGAGAGCTGTTTCCTTTAAGCATGAAGAGGTGGCCCCTTCCTCTCTGCACCCCAATCCTGACCCTTACTGGGTCATCAGATTGCTCACAGGCATAGGGATGTTTTCACAAAGATCCCTGGGGAAGCCACTGACAGTGCACCTCTGGGACAGCTCGGCTGAGCAGGAAGCACAGTCCCATGGACGTGGCAGGACATCACCCAGTGCTTCACTGGGCAACTTGAAGGTGATTATGCCTGAGGTGACCAGCTACCAACCAGAGCTGACGGCCCCCCCGAGCTGTTTTCTGCTCCTGAGGGCACTCCCAGCAAACATCCAACCTCTCAGTGTCCCAGCTCCCTCCCCTGTGAGGAAGGACACCTTTAACACACTCGGAGATGTGCAGCTGGGCACTGCAGCAGCCTGCGGTTAAAATCCAGCAGAACTTCAAACCACCCTTTCACCTCTCTCACCTCTGTGCTATCTCCCAGTGACAGGAATCTCTCCTATCTGCCCACTCCAGCGTCTCCATCCCAGCAGAGACTGCCTCAGCCTTGCCTTCCCTGACCCCCTTTTCCTCCAACATGCTCGTGCAGACACACGAGCGCGAGAGGAGCGCCCTGAGCACCGGAGGGGAGCGAGACGCAGAGGGAGAGCATTAGGTGGAATGAGAGATAGCAAAAGCACAGGCATATCAGACGTCTCCAGGCAAGATAACACGATAAATAATCAATCAATCCCTACAAAATCCTTAAGTGCTTGATGTATCCTCCTGCAAATTGAATCACTTCTTCTACCAGGAAGTTCTCTCTTGTAAATAAATGAGAGCAGAAATGGCCCATATTGAAAAATAATGTTGTTAAAACCACTGATTAAGTTTTACACAAGCATATGAGAGCAAACTAAAAGGTTTTAGCTTTTTAATTTAAGAAATGAGGAATATGATATAATTTCAATTTGTGATGAGATAAGATGTTCTCGATATTGTGGCTTCAATTGGATTATATCCTAATGTACTTTTATAAAGTGTCAGGCTAGCTGCAGATTAAGGTATGTGTGTAATATTCTTTATTAACAATTTAATGGACTTGCTTTCACTCTATCCATCTTAATCAGTGTTTCCAGTCCACCTGGGAGATCTAGTTAGTACAGAACCTGAAACTCCAACCTGATGAAAGAGGGAACTCAGTGATCCGTCAGTGTCAAAAAACAAGAGGGAAGTACTGATAAAAGACTGTTGAGGATCATCTTTAACCTCCTGTCATCAGCACCACTCCAAAAGCTCTCAACAACCGCTCATGGAGTCACTCAATGAGACATATGCCCTGCTCAGATCTGCATCCTTCCCTTGCCAGAACAATAAAGGGACTTTTGGCAACAGGCAGAACTTCCCAGATCACAAAACGTAGTTGCCTGATCTCGAGGGACCTGCTCCTATAATCCTATTTTACAGTCAAACGCCAGTGCAAGAGCAGCCTGGTTGTGTGGACTCTCCAGCGCTCGTCCATAGTCTCTGCTCTGGTGCTCAGACACTTTCATCTCATTTCCCTCTGAAATTTATTCATGACTAGTTTGTATCTGCATGTTCTGGTATCAACATTGGCCTTTAGCTTAACTAGCTCCTCTCCCTCCCTTCTGTTTATCTGCCTGTGCAATCACATCTCTCAGCCTTCCTTTCATTACGCTAAATAAGCTCTGCTCGTGTAGTCGCTTCTCATAAAGGGGCTTCCCAACACTTTCCCCACTCTAATGACCTGGCTCTGCACCTCTTCCAGTTTTCCAGACCGCACACACTGCCCGAAGTCCCACCGTGCTCCCAGTGCAAATACTTCCCCATCTCTTGGAAACACCACCTCGCCAGATAGCTCCAAGAACCAAGGCGCTACCCCAGCCAGCTCCCGCTCTCCGAGCACCCACCTCTCCCACCCTTAGGCACCCCAGGAGGGTTAAGTCCTCCACCCCAATCAAGACCTTTCATACCGCAGCTACTTCGGTGAGAAATTGCTATTTCACACAGACGTCAGCCCAGCACAGGGTGACCGGGGTGCGCTGCACGGGATCTCCCCGCTGGCCGGTTCCCCGCCGCCCCTTCCCCACCACCCAGACTGCCACGTGCACGCACAAACAGGGACTTGGTGCACGGAACCAGGAGCAGCAGCCTTGTAAATAATGGCCAATCAGGGGGAAAAAATTAAAAAAGTATATACATCTCATCTCCTTTAATTCCCTTGCAATGCGATGATTCTGCAAGGGTGGGTCGGTCGTAGCTGCAGGTGCTCCCGGACGGGGGAGGAGCACAAAAATGAAGTTGTTTGCGGCTTTTGATTCCATCCCTGGAATTATTTACAGCTGCAGGCAATATTAAACTATGTAGAGCAAGTGTCCTCATTTACATGCTAATTCATTTATACCCTCTGGATTGATTTCTCCAATTCATTTTCAGCCCACTAACTCTTCTGATATGAATTATATTATCACCTCCAGAACAGCAGCAGGGAAATGTGACGAAGCCACCCCAGCTCTTCTGATCTCTAATTGCCCTCGCTGTTCGGAGCCGGCATGGCCAGCTGCAGCTTTGCCTCCTGGCTACCAGCACCCAGCTTCCTTCCATCTCCTGGAGAAAAACCAGTGGTGTGGCTCGGAGAGCGAATCATCCCACTGCCATCGCTCGTCTTATTCTGGGGAAGACCCAAGCAGGAGGACCTTGGGCTTGCTGCCTTTGGAAATCATTCCCTCTTTCTGCCCAAGAGGAGGAACCATCTCATTTCAGAGAGCAAAACTGAAGTCCATCTGTGCTCTGCAGAGGGAAGTCCTGGAGTTGTAAAGAAATTGAATTAATCCTCGATTTCCCAAGGGATTTTCTGAGACTTCTCAGCTTTTCACAGCAGCCTCACACCGTACGGGACAGACAAGACACATTCCCAGTTTTTCCTGCCTTAGGAGTGAGGTTTTTGCCAGTGGAAAGGACACAGTGCCCAGCGGATGGAGAAGAGCAGGGAAGTCTGTCCACAGGTAGCAGTAGCTGGAAGCAGTAGGGCTTTATTCCCACCACTGTCACTGGCAGATGAATGAGGTTTAGGCATCCTTTTCCAGGAGGTGTATCCAAATGCACAGATGCCTGTCTGGAATTCCTGGCTGGGGTTTGCCAAGGTAACAGCAGAGAAAAGACCCATCTCCTGCACTACACCTAAGCAGAAGGGTGAGCCTGCAGGACACCAGATGGGCTTGAGGGAGGGGAGAGAAGCCACCAGCAAATAAAGGGGGGCATGTGCAATGATGCAGGGGCAGTGCAGGGTTGTCCACATCCCATCTCCCTCAAAATAACTGTGAAGTTGTGCAGGTTAAACCTCAACTTCCATAATGGGGAGGATTTCATCAGCCAAATCTCTAGCCAGGACACAAATTTTAGTCCTGGACCAAGTGAACAGGCCAGATTTTGTGCAGGAAGTCCATTAAAATCCTACAGGGCTTTCACTGTCATTCCTTGTGATGGTTCAGCATTTGATTTCTCATATTTTAAAGATTTTTTTTTTCAGAAATGGACAAAATTAAGAAACTTTAAACTTAATATAACTTTGTGTCTTCATCTGTGGCTTGGGTTGATGCCCCTTTAGCAGAAGACATCTCTTTGACTCAGCATTTCAGCACGGATTTCATTACTGGTTATGAGTGAATTCAATATAAGGGATTGGGAAGCTCTCACTCCGCAGAGCACTTCCACATCCGCCTTCCCTGCAGCCAGATTTGGGAGCACCGGCCCTGTAGCAGGGACAAATCCACCTGGCAGGATCCCTCTGCGTGTATCCCCCAGAGGCCACAACAATAATTAATAGGCACTGGTTAACCCAGGTGCAAACCCAACCTGTGCGAGTCAGGAGCTGAGGAACCCATCACCCACGAGATGCTCAGCTGGACAAAGCACCTGAATCTGGACCCCTGTGGTCCATGCTGGCCAATCTGGACCCCTGTGGTCCATGCTGGCCAATCTGGACCCCTGTGGTTGATGCTGGCCAGACACTTCCCTGTCCCTTTGGCCCAAAGACTCATTCAGCGCAGAAACCCAGCTTGCGCGATACGCACCAATGCTGTGGTACACACAGACACATCCAGAGCGGATAAACAGACATGGCATCTAGTATTTTAAAGACTTCCAGAAGCCTTTCTACAGCCTAACTCATTCCTCGGTCACACCCAGTGTCTTGTTTGAACAGCGCGATCTGCCAGAGGGACTGGATGGTCCAGGACTGATGGAAGTTTAATGGGACCACTTTCTCTCCAAAAATCTGAGCAAAATGAAAGCTATAGGGAAATGAAGAGTTTTGGTTGGGTTTTTTTTTTTCTGTCTGGCAGGGAAAGGACAGCTCTTTGTTCCTGATTTACATCATGTGAAACAATTAACTTGTGAAAGCCACAGTACCATTCCCCTTGACATCCAGTGTTTATTATACTTCAGACCATTTCAAATGAGCACTTGAAAAGGAGAGGGAGCCCCTCTGCCTCCTGATCACTGGAGGGAGGGAGAAAGTTGTCCTAAACAGAACAACAGACTGTCCCTTCTTAATGGCACTTCAAAGCTCCTCAGACAGGAAAATTGATAATTGTGTCAAGTACAGTTTTTCTAAACTTCATCATTTAGCACTGAAAACTGGGCTATTGAATTCATATAGTTCTTTGATCAAGACCAGTTAATTAAGTTATTCCCTTGATATGACTCTTATCACTTTAGTGCCAGACCTACATCACACTTAAGCAATTTACGTCCTGGCTTTGATATGCATCGTATAAGCTTCCCAGGCCACAATCACCGGGTTTCTGTAGATTCCCTGCTACCTTACCAGTTTCACCAATAGGATGGGCTACAGGTCAGTTATGAATAGGGAGATTGTGCACCCCAGAAGGCTCCTGGGTTTCTCTACTCCATGCAGCTGTTGGTGACTCCTGTCATTCCTTCGCACCTGATACCTCCTGGCCCTTCCTCTTCACAGCCATGCTCCATTCACCCTCTGTTTCTGACCAACCATCCAGGGGCTCTTTCAGCAAATCCTCCTCCTCCCCACTTCTGCTTTCCATGGGAGAGTGACAAGCTCCAATTTAGGTCTCCACAGTTTTTCTTGGGCTTATCCCCTTAAACCGGATTAGCTAACGTCTTAATGCCAGTGACACCAGTCACAGCTCACCATCTGATCCTGCCTTTCAGGATTTGCTGCATCTATGCACTTTCCTCTGCTAAACTAGATCCTCTGATCTTTCCTTCCAAGCCCCCCAACTCCCCGTCACCACCACCCTGCTACCGTGGCCTGCTCATTACACTCCTCATATCAAGGAGAAGCTCAGACCTCCTCCTTTCCTCACCAGCACCTCCAAGGTTTGAACTCTTTCAACCCACTGACAGCTTTTGAGCTTTTCCTATTTTCATACCTACAGCTTTCTCTTCCAGACTGCTTCCTTCACTTTGAGATATGGTCCCCCTGGAAAACTCACAGCACCCCATCCTTGGGCCTCCCTTTTCTTCCGTATCAAATATAAAATCTTGAAGATTTCTTTCCCACCACATTTTACACACAAACCAGCCCATGTGGTGACTCCTCTTGCCTCTTTTAAGCCCCCTTTACACACCCATGTCCTTTCCAAGCACTCCTTCACTCTCCTGCTCTGCATCGCAAGGTGGAGATACTGCTGCTGTAGCCCTCCCCATGCAGCAGTGCTGAGCAGCTGCATCAGGAAGTCCTTCTCCTGCCACCTCCATCCCTTTGCCGCAGACCAGCTCATAAACATCTTAGGGTCAACCAAGTATTTCGTCAAACTGTCTGTCCCGATCACCTCTGTGCTCCTGAATTTTAGCTGATCCCCTGCTCTCTGGGTGGAGGCGAGGGACTCTTTTTAGCCCAGGAAAACAGGTATCCCCTAAAGAGGTTCTGAACCTGGCACCCACTTGTGACCGTGGGAAGAGATGGTGTGATCTGCGACTTTCCGTCATGGTTCTTCCTTGCTGGGATGTGATGGAGGAACCACTGAGAGCAGTGTGAAGGAAAGTCGGGCAATGATGGGCTCTGGTGCTTGGCCTGCTCAGTCCCACCACGCCTCTGGGTGCTCCCCAGCATCCCCACCACGGCTCACGGTGGTTCCCAGCTCCCTGCTTGATGTAAAACCCAGTCACGTTCTCTGTATCGATCAGGCTGTCCCTCCACACACATGTTCCCTTTGTCCCCCCTAAAATAAAACCCCAACTGAGAAGAGTCACCAGCTGGAGTTTAATTTCAGACTCCAAGGCATATCTGGAGCCAATTTGCAATGCGCTTACTCCGAAAATCGCCCTCCCCTGTGACGCTTGACAGCTCCAGACCACAGTCCTGCTCTCAGCTCCGAAGGAAAAATGTTTTAATTTGTCACAAACCAATTATAGCGTCTCATCTATCCCTGAATTACTCATCTTGGCTACAGTCTAGGACAAAGGGCCCCTCTGAGAGGAGATTAGACATGGATATTAACAAGAGAAAAAGTGTCCACTGTCTCACCTTGCTGGGGACGCGGCTTCCAACGAGACAGGAAAAGGAAACCCCTCCTGACTGACAGCCAGAGGGAGGGCTCCCATCCCACAGCAAATCCCTCGTTTCACGCGGAAGAATAGTCACGACAAACTCCGTATTCAAATAATATTCATGCATGGCAGATAACAGAGTCACGGCTGGCAGAGCTGCAACATGAATATAAATAACCTTCGCTCCCTCGGCTGCTGCCGCAGACGCGGTGCCAGAGCGCGGGTGAAGGGGCTGTCAGAGCAGTGCACGGGGCAGGGATGCCCCGGGGGATGCGCTGAGCTCCACGTGCCACCCCTCCAACGAAGCCCCTTTCCCCCGAGCCCTGCACTAGGCTGGAATGCTCTCCCATGGACTCCCAGCAAAGCGCTCCTCTCCAGCCAGCTCCTCTCACCCCGGCTGCCAGGCGTATTTGCAGCTCTCACAGGGCACAGCAGCATCCCTGTGAGGACCTGCTTTGGACCAGACCTAGTTTCCCAGGCTCCAGGTCCTTCCGTATCAGTGTTCCTTCCTTCCCCTCCCAACCCTGCACTCTCTCCCTATCAGTGCTCCTCCTTTCCCTCCCTAAACCCATGCTGGTCTCAGGCGTTACCCTTCAACCCAGCAGCCAAGACCTGGGTGTTACCTTCCAACTCAGCCTTGAGGACGCTCTTAGACTGTCCCATCTCCCGAGCAGCTCAGGTTCCAATTCATCCAGCTGGGAACAGGAGGTGAACACTCAAAAGCAGCACCCAAAGCTCTCATGGGCAAGAAGCACTTTGCAAGTACAGTCACAACTGTGCTGAGTCCCAGCCACTTCACTCAGCAATGGGGACAAAAACGCGAGGGCAGAGTTGGCTTCTCAGTCAGCTGGATGGGAAAAGCTGGATGGGTTGCTGCTCTATCTCAAGTTGACTCAAAGCATCAGAGGGCAGCCACAACACTCTCTTCCTCCCCGTGCTCACTGCAGATCAGCTTCTTACTTGGATGAAGGAGACGATGAAAGCTGATTTCCCTTTGTGCTCATGGCAAATAATTTGGAGAATTCCCCTTGTTTACTCAGAACTGTTAATGATGCGTCAGAAATTACCTCGGAGATTGTAATTAAAGAAAACGGCAGAAGAGAGAGGCATACACACACACACACAGAGCCTAATCACAGCTTCATCTGCGAGTCTGGAAGTGCTGGAGCTGACAGCAGTTCCCCCATCACCCCCAGCAGCAGCTTCCCCATCACCCTGAGCCTGCAGAAGGACCCCCAAGAGCCTCCTAAGTGGCAGAGGCTCAGGGGTGCAGCCCCCAGGCCCTGTGCAGCCCCTGTTCTCCTCTTCAGCTAAAAGAAAGCAGTGGCAGCACTCCAGGTATCCAGGAGCTGGCGAGGCCACGAACCTGACTGGAGGCCATCAGGAAATGAGCAGGAAGCTCAGCCCCCTTAAAACCATTTTGGAAGTGGAGCAGCTGACCTAGAAGAGTAATTAAGCTCTCAGTCATCACCGAAATGCAGACACCCACATGCACATAGCAATGTATCTGTCAACCCCCTGCTAGCCTGACCTCGGGGCTCGGTGTCTGCTGGGGCTAGAGCAGAGCACAAACAGTCCTTTCTCACGGAGAAGGGACAGGAATTTGATTCCCGTTCGGTTGCAGGAGGGTGCCTGGATTGCCTAATTACTCAGGGGTGACCGCTACCGAGAGGCAGTCGAGGGCTGGTTTCCCAACAGCTCCCTCCCTGCTCAGTCCGAAGGCCAAATCCTCTTGCTTTGCCTTCTGGAGCACTTCCATGGGGTGAGCAAAGCTGCGTGTGCCAGGAGAGCAAACAGGGGTCAGGCAGGGGAATCAGCTCATTTGAAAGCAGCCAGCTGGAGAAAAGCCATTCCCTTTCTCCACCTTCGCCAACGGCTTAGTTCTTCTAGGGCTCATTTCAAGCACTGGATTAGAAGAATGGTGGAATTGCAAATCCTACGAGTCCCAAATTCAAGGTAGAGGAAGGAGGAACAAGCTGGGTCATCCTCATGGTCACTATCAGCAGTTATCAGGGTGTGCAGGACCTGTGGGACAGGTGTGCAGGACCTGTGTGCAGGGCTTGGTACTGGTAGACCCTGGCCACAGCATCCCATTGATACAGACAAGTGTGGGGGTCTCTGGGCAGGGTGTGTTTGATCACTACTCCACTATTTATCCTCTCATCTTTGGTGGAGAAATAACTGAGGTCAGTGTCGCAGTCAGCCTCACACCAGCCCATAGCCTCCCATTCCCATGGTGAGGCAGCCTGGGCTCCTGCCTCCACTGCCACTCTCAGTATTTTCCTACTTAGAGACCACTTAAACCTTTTAATCCCACACAGCATTTCCCCCGTGAGCCTCATGTCCCCTAGGCCATGGTTACCACCTCAAAGGGATGGGAGATGGGAGAAGCAGCAGAGGTTTTCCTTCAAAACCTGTTCTTGGAGCATGTAGCCAGCAAGTGCACAACTGCCCCACAGCAGTCAGCCTTCTCACAAAAGCAAACCCTACAGCAGGCCACCACAGGGCCCTGGGGTTGTTGTTTAAGCACCTTGTTACCACATTCCTGCATAGGCCTATTTCCTGCCTGCCTTCAAGGAGGGTGAAGGTTGGGAGAGGGAAGCATTAGATGAGTTTGGATGATGCTGCCACCCTCCAAATCCATGCAGACTAAACTTCTTGAGGTTGGAGAATCAGAGCCTGAAAAGATGAAAGCCCAGCAATAATGACAGCCTGAGAGAGCTCATCAGGAAGGGTATTTCCCTCCTTCAGCAGAGGTGGGTTCAGCTTCCTTCCTCTTAGCTGGCAGCCCACGAAGGCAGGTTTAGTTCTGGGGATTTGCTGCTACTGCCCAGGTCTGGAAGAGAGGCCCTTCTCCCTCCCCTCATGTTTATGCACAGCCCCAGGAAAGAAAGAGCTTCCTGACAAGCAGGCCAGGATGGCAAGGCACAGCATGCCAGCCCCTGTGGTCGGCATGTCCCCCCAGAGCAGTCTGTCTCCCCTTCTGGGTGAGCACAGGCCAACATGGAGCAGAGCGTGGTGCCAGAGCATTCATCAGCCTTTTACCCAGTGACACCGTGGTTCTGCCACTCGGGTCACCAGTGCCACACCACAGCTCTGGCAGAACAAGCTCTGCCTCTCTCAACTCCTGCTGGCCAGCCTGGGACCCCACAGGCTTTGGGACATGCGTGATGCTAAAGCAGCAAGGGGGGAACTGCACTTACCTGAGAGCAGGGGCTACTTTGACACCTAAACAAAATCAGTGAGAAACCCCTTGGTGCTGCTGCTGCTCACCCAGGACGGCTGTCCGGCAGGCTCTGGGCAGGGAAATTGCTCCATCACAGGTATGCCAAGCTCTGGAGAGGGACTGCCAGTGCTCACAGGGACCAGGACAGCCCACACCCAGTATCCCCAAATCACACTGGGATGCTGAGATGTGCTCCAGCAATTCTTTATTGAGCAAAAGCATGTGCGGGTACGGGGTGTCCCACCACGTGTACACACACGGCACCCACCGCGGGCACCAGGAAGCCCCTCGGGCACTGGGTCTCACCCCGAGCACGTCCCTGCCCGGGCCGGAGAGTCCCACTGCCACCTCGTGGGAAAGGGACGCATCGCCCGTGCTCCGCCGCCAGCACAGCGGGAGCAAACCCCCTCCAGCAAAATCCCTGCTCCCGCTGGGGAACAGGGCCCGCAGAAACCTCGAGTACCTGGCGTGGAGGGACGAGGTCCACACACGCCAGAGCCAGAGGCATCATGGATTAATCTGACCTTTTCATGGCTGTCTCCATCCCGGCTCCCCAGGTTAACTGGGAAGAGAGGGTGCACCCTGGGCAAGTGTCTGGCTGCAGGCTGAGGGAAGAGTGGAAAGACTCGTTGCCAACAGCCCAGGACCTACTCCTACACTCCTGGCCTCGCCACAGTGAGGCACAGCACCCCTTGGGGGCACTGGATGTCCAGGGATGGAGCTCAGGAATTGAAATATTGGTCCCACATGGAAGACTCAGGGGTGAAGCAAACCCATTAATTCCCTCATGCTCTCAGTTAGCACCAGGCATTAAAGCAAGAGTTCTGTTCATTTTCACCAGGATAGGCCACAGACAATGAAAACCCTGCTTCACTGTGCAGAGAAATAAGGAAGCTACAAATCTCCCCCACAGAGGGAATGAAGCAGTGAGCAGCCCCTCATGGCTTTGAGAAATCAGCCCTATGGCAACTTCCACAAGAGGTCTGGAAACAAATCACTATTGCTGAAACCACTGTGGATCGACAACGTCCCACCCCACAGACACAGAGGGGGTTCTCCTCTCTGCTCCCCTGGGCTGTGGGACCTGCAGCTCCAGTTTGCACTGGTGTGGTAAGAGGGAAACCCCCGATCTCTGTTGCCCCACAGCATCTCCCTCTGGGCGTCTCTGATCCTGGCCAAACAGCCACAGCACAAGCAGGGAGGGAGGAAGGGAGGGAAGTGGCCCTTCCACAGCCCTGTGCAGTGTCCTGGGAGCAGCCCTGGTGACAGGAGTGGGACACCCTGGGGTGCCATGCAGGGCCGTGCTCCTGCATTCAGGACTGGAATGACCCCAGCGCTGGCTCGGCAAACTGAGCTCTGCCCCCCTGAGCTGCCAACAAGGCTGAAGCCAACTCTGAGCTAGAGCCAGAGAAGGAAAACAGTCTTAAAAGTCCATCTGCTGGGAAAGGTATCCTTGGGCCCCACACCAGGGCCAGAGGGGATGCTCACTGACCCTTTGGTCAGCAAACCTGCAGTCTCCATGTCAGGGAACAGAGGAGCCTCTCACAGTCCTGCACAGCTCCAGGAAAGCAGCACTGAGGAAGGACCACACCTTTGATGAGCCTCTCTGGGCCACTGGGCAGAGGAACATTACTCCTAAGATTTACTCTTATTTTTTCTGCTTCCATATTTTGGACAAGCGGAACTTGTTCTTCTTCCTGTCTGGCTCCTGGCTCTCCAGAGATCCATCTGCAGGAGAGGGAGCAGACACAGAGCAGGTTGAGACCCACAGCCCCAGTGCCCCCCAGTGCTGCTCTGTAAGAGGAGAAAGGGCCCTTACCCAACCTCTGGATCATGTCAGCCAACATCTGGTCCTCCTCTTTCTCTCTGTAATAGAACAGCATGGTATTAGAAAAGTTTGCTGTGTTCATGAAAAGCTGGTAGACACCAAAACCCACATAAGTACTGATCTTATTCCCCCAGTCAGAAATTACCAACCTCCACAGCATACCCTGAGAAGGCTGCAGGAAAAAACCCCCAACAGTTCAGAGAAGACTTGGACATGAGCAAATTGCATCTGGTTGCCTTGAAAGCAAGGGCCTGGGTGGGGATTTCCAGACCTTCTCCCAGCTGGCTGATGAATCATCCGAGTTCAAGGAGTGGTGAGACACCACCACATCCTAAGACATGAATGAAGTTGAGACCCAGTAGCCCAGGGTGCTACAGAGGTGCATGGGGGACATGCCACGGGGGACGAGCACACTGCTATCGCCCCCCCATCCTGGGCATTACTAGAATCCAGGAGCTGGAGCTGGTGCTCTGAGGTCACGAAATGGAGGCTGTTCTGAGCATCAGGAGGCACAAATCCAGCTACTTGACACCGTGGTCTTCCTTTGAACTTGGGAAGGATCCAGCTCTTGGCTACAGTTGTTCTTTCACTTGCTGCAGCAGACGAGCACATTCCTGACTTCACGTTCCCAGATTCCTCCTGCGGCTCCCATACTGCCTCCAGCCTCCCCATCTCCAGCCTCTCCCTCTCTCTTCCCCCGCATCCTGCATTTTCAGAGCCCGTGTTCCCACAGCAGCTTTAGTTTGAGAGAGCAGTGAACAGGCTGTGGTCCTGAGCTCTTTCCAACAGCTGCCAGGGATGCAAAGACAGCAGCACTGAGGACAAGACAGCTGATGACAGGTGACCACCCACCTCTCATGGAGCAGGAGTCTGGACTGCAGCCATTCATCCGCCCCTACAGCCTGGGCAGCAGTGGAAATACAGTGGAAATCATCCCTGATGCTGGCTCATTTCCAACCATCTGAGGGCTCTCACCTGAGTCTGTCCTCATCCAGGCAATCCACAATGCTATTCCGGTCATTGACTATGTTTAGGTACGACTCCAGCAGCTCCTTCTCTTGCTCCTTCTCCCTGGGTGTCTTCAGCTCCTCTGCACAAGACAAGGGAAGCCCATCTCACAGCCACAGGCAGTACCTCCCCACTCTGATTCCTGCCTCCAGCCCTCTCCAGAAAGTCTGATTGTATTATCCTCACACTCAGGGGCACGTCCTGCAGCCCCTGACAAAGCAGGGGTGGGTTGGATGTTACAGGGACAGCGCAGGCAGGGGGACACCCGCAGTGAGCCCACAATCCCTGGCAGTGCCTTTGGATCTGAAGGACATTCCAGGGCTGCCACACGAAGTGGAGGCTCCTGGGGCCAGCGGAACTCCCAGTGTGGCCAGTCCTTACCTGGCTTGTTCATGATGCGTCGCAGCTCCATCTCAATATTCCACTGCTCCTCCTCCAGGTTCTGCTGCTTCATCCTGGAAGGAATGACAGAAGTGATGAGTTACTGCCCTGCCATGCCCCAGGGCTGGACCCTTCTTGTATCATGCTAAAGCCTCATCTCTGTGTTGCCCACCACCTGGGCAGGGGCTGGTGGGTCAGGGGAGATCTTCCTCCATCACATTTCTGAAGTTTCCCAGCTCACAAGCTCTTCACAGACACTGGGTGCTCAAAGGCCCACCAGCTAACGCATCCTGGTGCTGGCAGTTCTGCCAGAGACATCCTCGTCCCTCCTCATCCCACCAATTAGCACATTATTTTTTTGGGGCTGCAACACTCCCTCTCCTTCACTGCTCACAGGTGAAGAGCACAAGCAGACGGGTGAATTTCTGGTTGTACTCACTTGTACATCAGCTCTGACTCCTGTCTGAGCAGCAGCTGTTTCTCATGGATCAGTTTGAACCAATCCACCATAAGGGCATCCTCGGACTCATCTGCAAAGGAGACAAAGGGCAGGAAGCTGCAACAGTTCAGCCCCCCCTGGCTCAAACACACAATCTCTTGAGGGAGAGCCTAGGACGACTTATATGAGCCACAGGCAACCTCAAGGGAAAACAGGGGATCTTTGGAACTCCCAGGTACAAGGGATGCAGGTCACTCCCTGCAGGTTCAAGGAAGCTGCTCATGAATATTCTGCTACAGGACACCCAGCTCATCTTCCACGTGGCTGCCTCAACTCTGCCCCTCTGCATGAACCCTGTGAAATCAGAGCCAGCCACGACAGCCAGCCTGGCTTGGGATCCAAAAGCCAGATCAATAGTTGCCTTCCACTCCCAAAACTCTCTGATCCTCAACAAAACTAACATGACACCTTGCTCAGAAAATATGTTATGGAACAGCCAGAGAAGGTTCAAAATTCCCTGGGCTTTATCTTTGTATGCCAGGTACCTCTGGGAACCTGGTGCCTCACGTGTAGACTGAGCTCCTGGAAATGGAGCCAAGAGTGCCCAGGGGTGGGACATGAGCCTCACACCTCCCCACCACAACAGAGCTGGCACCAGGTCTCCTTTACCTCCCTCACAGGCACGCAGCTGCTTCTCCAGATCCACTCCTTTCAATTCCAGCTCATCCAGCTGCTTCTCAATGTCACGAACCTTCTCCTGGATTTTCTCCTCAGGGAGGTAGTCTGGGTGCAGCTAGGAAAAAAAAATGCAGGACCAAATAGAGCTCAGTGCCCTCTGCCTGCCTGCTGAGGTCACGACAGAGATGGGAAAGGGCACAAGGAGCCCAACTGCAGAGCCACAGGCTGGGAGGGCCAGGTCAGCAGAGGTGCAGAGCTGGCTGCTCCCAACAGAGCAGTGGCCACTGCAAGGCGCTGACTGCTGTGAGTGGTAATTCCCTGGGAATCCAAATAAACCCTCCCAGTAAGACAAACTAGATGTGTCTGGATAAGCACTCCAGGAGGATACCCAACAGCCCCAGCCTGCTCCTCTTACACCTGGTTTCCAGCCATACCTTGGTTGGGGACACCACTTCAACCTTGCACTTGCTTTTTGGAACAGGGAGTTTAACTGGAAGGGAGGAAAAAAAAAAAGAAGAATGTCACAACAACCTTTAAATAATTTTATGGTGTGAGACAGTGCCTACACAACCAGCCACAACAGGTCCCAGCTACCTAAGAGAGGTCACAGATGACACATATGCATCCACACACCTGACTAAGGTGAGAGATGTGTCCTCACAGCCTGATTTACCATGCTTGTGTCTTGTCACTCAGGTCACATGTTGCTGCTTTCATCCCCAGGGTACAGACAGCCCCAGGTGTGACTTTGGAACTTCCACCCAAGAATATTGACTTCCATGTTCTCTCACTATCTTGTTAAAACCCCAAGATATTTATTGTGGCAAAACTCATCCCTTATTAAGTTCCCAAAGGATAGCACAGAAAGGCTGGGTTACTGTCACAGGAAACACCAAGACATACTAAAAATGTCCCTCTAGTGCTCTTTTACAAAGGAGTATCAGTAAATACTGATGAAACAAAGATGGTCTAGGGGACCTCAGCGTAAGTCTCAGGAAACTAAGGTTCAGTTCCTCTCACAAAACACTTCCTAGGTGAGAAGTCCCTTAGGCCCTGCTACACAGCATTATTTAGGCCCTGGACACCTATTAAAATCAATCCTTAAGCAATGTGTATTTGTTCCACTGTGCCTCAGCTTCCTCTGCCCAACTGTGCTGCAAGGATAACTACAGAAGAGTGTGAGGTATTCGGATACCCGAGGGGCTGGGCTGGATAATTACCACAGAGAGAGAACAGAGGCGTACGTGGATGATGTGATAAGGAAGGAAAACCCTACTATCCAAAGAGCACGGCTGCAACAAAGGCAGCAGCGACGCAGGCTCAGCACACACAAGGAGAAAGACAGGACAGACGGACCAGGGCAGCCTCGTGAGAGTCTCTGGCAATTGAGGAAAAGCCCAAGGACAGCTCTCCAGTTGCCCAGGCCTTGCTCCATTGTGCTTTCTAGGAAGAGTGCAAAAGGAGAAGGTGCTGGATGTGGCTGTGTTGTTCCTGCACCGCTGGCCTCCATCAGGGATCTCTTCCCTCTGGACGCTGCTGGTTTGCTGCCCTGCGCACAGCCTGCAACTCACACTTCTCTTCAAGGTTCCTCCAAGAGGGACTTGACCTGCCACGAGCTGCCTGCCTAAGCAACACTTCCCTCTCCCAGCTCGGCCCTGCACCTCCAGGCTCCTTCTGAGTGACCTCTGCAGCGCCTCCAACCAAGGCAGAAAGCTGCACCACTGACGGTGAGAAGGCCACGGTCACTGGAGGGGAAGAGGCAGTAAAACGACACCCTGTGACCAGCTCAGGGTCTGATATCCCCTGATATCCTCAGGTTCTGCCTTGACAGACACAGGAGGGGTTGGCTGCTTGCCAGCAAGCTGGAAGTAGGACAGTTGGCAAGAAAACCCCGGAGCCTCCTTTCTCAACAGGAAACACTACCCACACCAGAGAAAAAGGATGATCTACAGAAATGCTCATCATCCACAGCCCCACACAACGCCAGGACTGAGGGCAGGAACAGCAGCTGACTGTTCACAGGGACCCTCTGAGTGCTGAGGTCAACACCTACACAGAGGAGCAACAAGTCTGCCCTCAGCCCACAGCCTGGCCAGTGACAGCAGCAGCAGACCAGCCTTTCAGACAGCAGACTTGGGCACATGTGAGAAGTGGGGGCAGACGGCTGGGAAAGCTTCCCAGTGGCACTGCCCCATGGCAATCATTAAAGCTTTAGAAGGATGGATATAAACCCGGCCTCCAGTACCTTAACAGCTCACTTCCTGGGAGAGACTAATGCTGAACCCTGGGGCCGAGCCTGAGGACAGAGGGGATGGAGAGTTTTGGGAAAATGCCGGCAAAGGAGGCACACTAAACTTGTTTTAAAAACCAACACAGCTGGAGTTGGAATGTTTGGTAGCTGTCAGAGGTGCTGGGTACGGGCAATGCTGGAACCAGCGAACAAACACTAAAGCTTGAGGCCACTGAGCCTCAGGACCCACCCTGCTTGCTCCAAGACAAACATCAGGGGCAGGGCTGAGCCCTGCTGTGAGGATCTTCTAGTCCAGACAGGTAAGAAAGAGCTGGATGGAGTAAGGAAAGGGGAGACAAAGAAGCTGAACAAACAGGACAGCAGCACACATCAGGTTAGTTCCAGAAAATGTCATTAGTATTGTGGTGGGATATGCTGGAGCAAGGATAACTGGGCAGTGCAGGAGAAGTGCACAGTAAAGCTGTGCTTGAACAAACGGGAGTAAGAAACTGGATTAAGAGTAGGGACAAACTGGCTAGAACTGGTCAGGATATCTTTGAAAGTCAAGAAACAACAGCCCTGGCTCCTGCTCCTGTGAGTCCCACCAGCTGGGGCTCTGGCTGACGGTTCTCTGCATTCCTTTTATTTCCTAAAGCCACTCAGTTGAAGAGCAACAGAGACATCAACAAGATCCCAGCTCCCCAAATTAGGAGATGGTCCTCCTCATAGCACTGAGTCTAAAGAATGACAGGGCAGTGACCTTGACAAATCCCTATTGTAATTTCTGCCTTTCCCACTGAATTCTCTGGCTTTGCTGCTTCCTGCTTAGGCCAAGCTGGCTAATAAAAATTAATTACACAGATTTTACCCCCATGACAACAGCCACAGGATTAGCCACAGAAAACTGGGGGACACATCTCCCACACTGACCACTCAGGCTGTTCCCTGACAGCGCAGAGGAGAGAGTGACTTTAGTAGGCAGAAGAGATCTTACATGTAGCAGTGTTTGTCTTCAACTGGTTGCCATCTTTCTCCTTCTTGGCAGAGCCCCCAGGATCTTCCCAGTCTTGCTTTGAATTCTGACAGCTCCTGATAAGATCTGAGCTGGGAATCAACAACTTCTTCACTAATCCACCAGATGAAGCTGGATTAAGAAGCACAGACAGGTTTTGGGTAAGAAACTTCAACCCCCATCTGAAAAAAAATCCCTTTATTGCCCAATGTCTCTGGCACTCACCACTAGCCAACTCCATTTCTAGTCCTAGCTCTCCTCTCTTGATGATAATCAAGGGCATAAGCCCAAAGTAAACAGGGAAGAAACACTGATTACAAGGCCAGAGTAAGGAGAATAAACAGTTGTGAGGAGAAAAAGCAGTTGGGAACCATCACCAGGATTTCTCAACATTACCCAATCATGCAAGAGAGAGAAAGTGAAATCTTGCTGGCTGTCTTGCAGAAGGGAACCCTGTGAAGACTGAGTCCCTCTCCTTGGGGAAGGATGGGAAGCACCCATCAAAGGCACAAAACAAAGGCACCACAGGGCCAAGGCAGGTGCAGAGAGCAAAGACCCCTGAAAGGAAGGCAGAGTCTCCACCAACACATTCCTCACATGTGCCTTGCAACACGAATGCCTGTCCCCTTCCTGATGAGCAAAATCAAGGCAAAGCTTTTATCCTTCATACCAGAGTCCTGCTTTGCTGGTGAGACAACTAATGGACTTGGCTTTGTCTCCTTGTGTGCTGGGCTCCCTGTTCCCACCTGGGAGTTATCAGTAGGTTTCTTAGAGCTGTTTTGGTCTCTGCAAAGAAGAAAAATAAAGGTAGGGAACCTTCCCTCTTGCAGAATGGTCCACAGGAAAAGTTCTGGACATCCTGGGCTGGATGTCCATCTGGGATGGTCACATTTGTCATGGAAACCCACCAGCTCCAAAGATACTCACTTGCTGGCTACAGGCTTCAGCCGAGATCTCCACTCTGCTGGGCTCTCAGACTTGTCTTCACCAACATTTGTGCTTCCTGAAGGAAGGAACATAGCAAGATAGAGAAAAATAAACCAGAACAAGAACAAAAACATCCAATAAAAAGAAACAAGCCAGATTTGAGTCTCAGGAGAATCTTAGGAGAGAAGCCATGCACTGGAGCAGATACTATCATGTTATTGCAGCAAACCAGCACCAGCTCAACGAGTTTAACATGGACAGATTCAGATACAATAGGTAGTAAATAATCTTGGTGGCATTCTGTCCCTTTCAGATCAAATGCTTTAAAACCTATACAGCTACAGAAAAACAGCCACAGAGTAAATGAACAGGCACATTCAAGAGCAGTACAACACAAACAGCTCAGATCTCAGAGACTGAAGCTTGGGGCAGGAAGAGGGAGAGACCAAAACACCCACAAAGTCACAGCAAACTGCAGACAGACACTGCTTCTGGCCCCAAAACACACAGGCCACCTGGAAGTGCCTGAGACACTGGGAACCCCCAAAATATGATCCCTTGGCCCACTGCTAAGTCGCCACGGTGGAAGCTTGGTTCAAAACAGACAAGGAGGCTCTGTGAGCCCCAGCTGCAATCATAAAACCACCCCAAAGTTCTGGCAAGGTCTCTCATCTGGGAAAGTCTACCTAAGCCTTTGCAAGCCACCACGATCCCAATGTCTGATGACAGCAAGTACAACTACAAACACCCTGCAGATCCTCAGAGCAGTAAAACTTGCCATGCTAAAGAGAGCAATGTCCCAGGGATAAATGGAGATGTGTTGAGCCCCACAGCTCAGAAAACCCTTACGTGGTGGTACAAACAGAAAGGTCAGGAGTCACGGACACATCTGCTGCACTGGTCCAAGGGGAAGGCATAAAGTTGGCAAGCTGTGTCCAGGCAGAGCTCTGTAAATCACTCATCCTCACCTTTGATGGCTTTTGACTCTGGCTTGTGCACAGAGTCAACAGGTTTGCTGGCAGCCTGGTTCTTGGGCACAGGGTCTGTAATCTTTTCCTGCTTTGGTGCTGTGTACCCTGTTTTGCTGGGCTGTGCTTTTGGAGCTGGACTCTGAGAACTGGTGGGAGAAAACCTGCCACTGCAAAAAGAACAAGCCAGTGAGTCTTTTTGAAAGGATGGACCTTTTTATTTGCCTCTGTTCCAAAGATCTGTGTGTGTCCCTCTACATGCCTTTAAAACTGAGCCACATAAGCGGCCAGAACAAAGCAAAAAAAGATGCAGGGGCTTCTCCAAATTATCCCAAGGAACATCTCGTCAGTAAAAAGGGAAAGAGAAATAGTGCTTACCTGCTAGATGCTGAGGAACCAGCAGAACTGAGTCCTCCTGACCTGTTTGGAGAAGTGTTTGCTCCAGCCAGAGCCTGTATAATGTGGTTACGTGCCTGATCCTTCCCAGCACTCACTCGACTGACCTCAGCAGTGGTTCTGGCAGGGGCAGTCTTATCAGGGCCATGAGGAGACTGGACTTGCTTTTGAGTGTCAGAAGTTTTATTGCTGGATGGCTCCAATGACCAAAAAAAATTTTCTCGGGCTTGCTGTGTTTTTATTGTGGAGGATGTCCAAGGAGGCTTTGATGGGGTGCCCACATGGTGATCTGTTTTATTCCCCAACGAGGCACCTTTGCAGTCATCTGATTTATTTACAGCTGAGGAGGACCATGGAGTATTTACACTTCTGAAGCCAGAGCTTCCAGAAGATGAAACAGATGGCTTGGTTGAATTAGTGAGGCCTTCCTGGCTGGGTTTCTTCAACACCTGCTCTGGTTTCTTGGGTTCTGCTGCTTTCTGGAACGCCCTGGCAGCAGTAGGGGCTGGGGTACTGTCAGGTTTGTTCCCAGGACTGTGGAGACTCGAGATCTGGGCACTGTCTGGCTGCTGGTGGCTGGTGCAGATGAACGTACCGGGCTCAGGCCCAGCTTTGTAGCTTCCAGGAAGAAGCACGTTCCAGCACTGCCTGCACCTGTGGATACAAAAGTCTCAGGAAACATCCTCCAGAGTGCTGGGAGGCCACTGGCACACAGCTGGGAGCGCAGGCACAACTCCACCATTCACTGGAGGGTGAAGGTACCGCGCTGGCAGTGAGCAGACCCCATGTGCACACTCCCCAGGCACCAGAATAGGAGCTGTTGATAGCACAGCCTGGAGTAGGAAAGGTGTGGTGAAAACAAACCTGTGCAGGGAGTTTCCCTTATTACCAGGTCAACAGCAAGCCCAGGTTGCCTCCACTCTGAAAAAAATGCCCCACACCACTCCCTCTCCAGTCCCAAAGGAACTGGGCTGGCTCTCTGGGACCCCCAGGGCTGTGCCCCTGCTTTGAAGAGCTGCTGTACCTGAAGCAGTTCCTGTGATAGAGCTTCCCATCGACCAAGTAGCGCTGCACCAGGTGCACGTGCTTCCCACAGACCCCACAGCTGCTGCTGGGGATGTTCCCGCTCTCTGCCAGGACCCTTTTCTGTGGGGAGAAGCAGCGGGTGAGCAGGCAGGACCGTGGCCCTGGACTCAGCTGCATGGACACAGAAGTGATATCCAGGAAATCCCCTCTCCCTCTAACCCCCTGATCATAGGAAGTGGAACAGCCCTCGGAAGGACTGCAGAGTATGGGGAATATGTTCCCACAAAGCCAGAGGATCAGGGTATCCTGTCTGCCTGCAGGAAACCGAAGTGGAAAGGTCTCTGATTTAAATTATCTGGGAAAGGGCTTCCCTTCTTCTACTCTGTTTTCATCCCTACGCTGCTTTGAAACTTTTTCCAATAATTGAATCAATGTTTTCTAGCAAAAATAATACTACATCATGTTAAAAATCTCCATCCCCAATACCTCAGAACAGAATATCCACGTCCTAAGACAATTATGTCCTGTTCATGATGTACCCAGGATTACATCCCTCAGAGTGAGCAGAAAATTTAGAGACTTAAGTCCTTTCCACTAGGAGCCTTGAACCAGCCCAATACTCTCTATCTCACTGAGCAGATTTCAGGTACAAAGAACACCCAAACCCACATTTCTTACCGTGGTAACTGGGGAGGTTTCTTTAGGCTTAGCTCTGGCTGGTGGGTGGGCAGGAGGCAGTTTTGGTGGCACTGGCTGAGGAGGCTCTGAAAAAGTTTTCTTCCCAGGATGCTGCTCTGGAGACTCAGAGGAAGGACGCTTGATTCCAGCCATGCCTCCAACTGTAAGAAAGGAAGAAGGGAAGATTTTAAGGGAACATAAGGAAAACTCCTGGGTTTAAGAGTCATTTACAAAGTAAGAAATCCAGAGGTGCCTAAGGGATAATATGCAAAGCACACAAGGAGACACTGAGTTCCTGTACCGGAGAGAGAGGCAGGAGGCAACAAGTGAATTGTAACAACATTCAGCTGAAACTGCTGATTTTTCTCTTCTAGGGGAATTCCATGAAGAGGAATGAAAAACTGGAGAAACGCAAACCACCATCCATCAGTGGCGAGAACAAGACCTTGGGCTTTCAGCTCCAGCCCCTGGTTTGGCTGGAACCGATCCCAGCTGAAACAGGCCCTGCTGGAACAGGCAGAGGTGTCATGGCTAAGGCACTAAAGCACAGAGGGTTTGCTTCACTCCAGCTGGTGTGCTCCAGACTTCCTACACACCCTGAATGTTCACTGCTGTGGGTGTCCACCCCACATCCCAGCTGGGACTCACACGCATCAAACAGCCTCACTGAGTGCAGAAATGACCACTACAACATGGGCAATTCTACAAAGACTTGGAGGTGCCATAGTGGTGCTGATGTGGAAACCAAGACTTGCCACGAGCAAATGCCTGATTCTCTTTTCTTTGCAGATGAAATTAAACCCCTCAAAAGTCACTACAGGCAGACAAAAGAGAATCTCCAACACACTTCAGTCAAGCAGGGAATGATGCCCTGTGCCCTGGGAAGTGCAGGGAGATTTCCCTGGGAAATAGGCTTCATGCCAAGTTTTTACAGACAGAGCCCCCCGACTGTCTCACGGGGATGTTATTTTTGCATCACTTCCTATTCTGAATGAGACGTCTCTGTGTTCCTGGTGGGATATTTGAGCCACAGCTTCATGTTCCAAGCGACCACTTAGAGGGCCACCATCTGAAAAGAGATTATACCCTGCTCAGTAAACACAGAGAGCCTGGGCAGGGAGCAGAGAGGGAGCCCAGTTCCCAGCAGTCTTCCCTCCAGAAAGCCAACTACCCAAATAAACACCCAGGGCTCCTACTGCAGTGACACGGGGCTGGAGACAGCTGACCCAGCAAACAGCTCAGGCCTGGGCTGCCCCCTCACTTCCCACTTGTGCCATTTATTGAAATCCCAAAGCCCAGCACAAAGATTCAGCTCTACTCTTCTGTAAATGCCTCAGTAAAACATTGTCTGCTCACCCTCTCCCGTGTCCTGCTTGTTTCACGGTCCTGCTGGAACCCACCCGAAGGGCACGGCTGTGATTCCATGATTCTGCTTGGTGTCAGAGGGCACATTCCAGGCTGGGCTCATTTGCAGACACACACACATTCACCCCAGCAACAGGAATGCAACCAAAGTGTTTTGTGGGACACCAGAGAGTATAAAAATGTGCTGTGCTGGATGACGTGGTCGGCAAGACGCAGGGGTGGGGGGGCAAAGACCCCAACCTGACCCAGATTCTCACCACTTGGCACAAACAGGATGGAGTTTGTTTGACTTCGATCAGAAGGGTTTCAAAACAAGAAATAAAAAATGAAGAGGGGGAGGGAAGAAGTTGTGGAGGGAGAGAAAAAGCATGCTTAAATGTGTAAAGAGGTGGAGAAGGGGGAAGAGTTTAAACATTAAAGGCAACTCTTAAGTGAATTGTGCTTTCTTTCCAAGATGTAGGACATTTTCAATACTTATCTCTCCACTTAGATTCACCTTAACCAGTTAAGTCATTCATGTCCCACTTTCTAAAGTTTCCTCTGGAGGAACCTGTGAAATTGGTTTATCATATTATTTCATTTTGTGTGAGCTTAAAGCCAAATATAAACCAAGACTACAATAATGCTCCTGTGAGCCAGATAAACTCTCCAGTAAGTGAATATAATGCCTTGGCAGCTCTGTGGCCTGTTTTATGTTTGACAGAATTCCTATCACAATTATGCCAGGTAAGGTGATCATTTTCTTCTCCTTCCTTCTATCAGGACTGCTGTGCTGTACAAGCCCTACCACTGATGCTGTTCCATTGGCACAGCCCCACAGACAAGCTCAGCCTTGTTTTTTCCCATGTTCTCACCAGCCCTCAGGTGTGGCAAAGACTGGAGCAGAGGTGGAGGTGCTCGAGAAAGGAAAGTTGAAGTGGGGACCGTGGAGAGGAACCTTCAGTGCTCCTGTCTAGCTGGACCATAAGGAATTTTAGACTGTATTTTAGATTTTAAGGCAGTAGTTTTAAAGACAAGAAATGGCCCTGTACTCTTCCAAAAGCAGTGGCGCAACTGTAGGCTGGTGTGCAAAGAGTTCAGATCCCCCACTGAAATAGTTCTGGTACCAAAAATGCCTCTGTGCAGTCTTTTTTGCTTTTCCAAGCTTGTTAGGAGGCCAGGGAAAGCATGAAATGAAGCCCTGATCCTTCCCCCCCCACTCCAGGGAATATGGCACTTACTAGGAGACCGTCCATGGAAGTAGTTGTAATACTGGGAAACATAGGTGAGGATGCTCAGCCTGTCTGGCACCTTCAGAGCAACCATATCCTCTGCATCCAGCAAGGCTGGGATCCCCAGCTCCTCCTCTGCCACTCGAAATGCCTGGAGAAGATTAAAAAAAAATAAAGTAGAGGGGTCTTGTCCGTGCCAGGCAGCAGAGCTGCTCCTCATCACAAGTAAGAAACTGCACTGCAAACAGCCCCACTCAGATAATAACTCTACTGGGGAACAGCTGCACCAGTTTAACTCCTCCATCGGAGGAACCAACGGAGCCATGGCTTCCAGCCACTGCCTTGAGAAATCCAGGCAAGGAGCCAAAAATCTGGCCTGGCAAGCTGGCCGTAGCTCACCGCACACCAACTCACCTGGGCTTCCCCTGCTCTTCCTCCAGCCTGCCCCTGTCTGTGAGTGCACAGCTGCAGAGAGCCGGGCCTGGCAGAAGGGGATGTGCCAGTCCAGGCTGGCAGAGTCGTTCCCAGGCTTCCAGCCCAGCCTGGAGCGCTCCCCAATTAACGGTGGGCGGGTGGGTGCTCGCAGGCAGCTCTCAGCTCTGAGCGCTGGGCAAATGTTAAAGCTTCCTGCCTACTGCTGCCTGCTCCTCTCCATCTGAAAATGGGAAATCTTGGGCTGCAGGAGGGACCCCTCTCTCCCAGAGCAGAAAGGGGGAAGAGAGGTGTGATGCAGAATTCCTGATACACAGCTCCCTTCCGTGCTGTGTATCCATGCTGCCTCACATGTATTTGGGGGAAATATTCCTCTTTGTGGTGTCCTCTGCATTGAAGCTGCAGGTGAAGGAGGCAAAAGCTATTTTCTCTTGCCTCTGAACAAAAGCCTTTACTAGAGGACAAAAAAAATTGCAACATCCAAATTTAATCCAACTTTACCCTTGCTCAGCTCAGTATAGGGCTTTTACTGTGGACTTTCCCCAGCCCTGTTCCTTCCCATCTTATGGGGAAAAAGCCTTTCCCTCCTCCTTTGGAGCCTCCCTGTTGAAATGCCAATACAGCAAAGGAAAACAGCATTTGCAGCACCAGAGGCAGAAGGAGGGGTACTGCTGAAGTCCACAGTGAAAGGGTTAAAAAAACTCTTGACTGTATTAAAACCCTCTGCATCTGACCTCTGGCATGGACACACACAGTGTTGGTGTACAAGCCAGCCATTCCTGCTTAGAAGAAACAAACAGTCACTATTTTTCAGCGAGATAATTACCATTTTTTTCCATTGGGTATCCCAGTAAAAATGTAACAGAGCTGACCTTAAAAATGCTTTCAGCCGGTTACTGCTGGCTGTGTCATCCCAGCTGCCAGCCCAGCCTGGCACTTGCCTGTCTTGTAAAGTGGTATTTAATATATTCCTTGGAGTGTTCTGGCTGCACAACAGGTCTGACCAGTGGAGTTTTCCTGCTGGACATTCCTGGTGTGCACTCTAGTGGGAACACAGGTCTTGCCCCCTCCTGCCACACTGTGCCACAGGTGACACGGTGGCAGTGGGCACAGAACAAGTGTGAGGGGCTGCCTGGACCACAGAGGGGACGATGCTCTGTGCACACAACTGGTTTGGCCAGGACCAGGTGAGCAATGCAGAGAGCAGCATTAGGACACAGTGTCCCCTGTGCCTGCAGCATCCTCGTGTTCCTGGGAACTGCCCCTGCCTGGAGACCCAGCAGGATCACCACCACACAGGACCCAGCTGTCCTTCTTCTGTACCTGCCTGCCCAGGCTGGCCTTTAGAGGACCAACATGTTATTTTTGCTTTTCATCAGTGCAGTTCCAGGCACTTTCCAAGGGAAGTAAGTGCCACTGCTGCCTCATCTACTCAAAATGGGAATGTGATACACTCGAGGCCACCTGAGCTGGCCTGGCACAGCCCCCCTCTGACACAGGCTCGACCTGCTACCCCACACCACCACCCACCAGCTCTGAAACAGTGGAGCCAAGGCCTCCAGAACCTTTTCTCCTCTTTATATATTTTTGAAATCTCTAGCAAAAAAAAAAAAAATGCCACCAACTGAAATTTTTCTATGGTTTGGGGTTGGTTTTTTGGCACTTGAGAAGTGACACATTCTTCCTTGGCAGGAGACTTTATGTGGCAAATTGCAGTTCAAGCAAGGCTTTTTTACATGCACAATACAGCCCTTGAAAGGAAGTTTTTGACTAGTAAGGCATCAAGGAGGGTCTGAAAAATAGCAGAGGAATAGCGCTGGGAGAACTCAGACCCACTTGTACCCCAAGGACAGCCAGAGCAAGGAAGTGTAGGAGCTGGGATGGAGAGCAGTCCAAGGGGGAGGCCAGCCCAGGAGCCCACAGGGAGATGGAGGGTCATTCCCACTGACAGCACAGCCAAGGCAGCGGGATGCCAGCAGGGAAAGGACAACACAGACAAGTCATCCTGCAGCAGGTGGAGCAAGGGAGAGAGAGCAGAATAAAGGACATAAAAGAAACTACGAAAGAGGGAGGAGGGGGGACACAGACTGCAACAAAGGAGGGGAGCAACTCTTTATGAGAGGCACAAAGAAGCCTTTCATTAATAAAAGCAGCGGAGGCAGCTCGCACAGCTCATTTCCCAGACACCAGCAGACAGCACCAGCCCCGCTGGAGAAGGAGCAACACTCAGGGATTCTCAGCACCCTGACCAGGGTGCCCATCCATGGCAAAGGGGGGCCTCCACCTGCCAAATACCAACCCTCCAGGGCAAAATGTGTGGTCCGACTCTCCCCCTGAGGAGAGGAGCACGCAGGGCTGGGCCCCAGAGTGTCACTGAGTGCTCACAGGCTGCAGCCCCAGCCTGGGGAGAGGCATCTGTCATGGGTGCTGTGCACACGGCCAGGAATGAAGGGGAGCAGAAGCTAAGGAGCCAGGGGGGGGACAAGTTTAGCTCTCCCAGAGGCAAGAACCACTTCAGTCAGCTCGCTGCCTGAGAGCTTGTCACTCCTCCAGCCCAGACAAGAGCAAGCTGCCATGGTTCGTTCATATCCCAAGCTCCTGCCAAGCAGCCATGAAACTGTGTGGAGCAATGCCAAGGGAAGAGAAGTATTATAATCCACTGCCTCTCTTTTTGTGATGGAGAGAGGGAGGGGAAAATCCTTCCTTGGATCACTAAGGCTGTGCTTGAATCCGGTGCAGGAGGGGGTTGGCCTGCCTGACTTCTATTTTCTTTGTGGAAAGAACATGAGAAATTGCAATGCCATGCTGGAGTGAAGTGTCCAGGCAGGATCAAGTTTTAGGACAGATTCACCTGAATCCCCTGCACCATGAAGGAAAAGAAGTAGGAGGACACTCCCAGTGCTTCCTCTCTCACATCAGCTAATTCCCAGCTCCTGCTCCATCCCTCAGGAGCACCACATACTCAACATGTCCGTGTTTTGACCTCTAGCACCTCTGTCTGAGCTCCTGTTGCTACAGGACACTCTGGAAACAGGCATCACTGTGTGGCCAGTGAAGAAGTGTGAACACTCTGAAGGTGCTTTCAAGCAGCCTGGACGTTGCTGTTCAAGGGACGATGTTAGAAGGTGCAGAATAAGGCAAAGGATTTGAGCACAGCACCCTCAGCACACTGTCTCTGCAGGGTTTGTGTTGTTAAATCACACGAGCAGAGTGCCAGGTCACAGACTAGACCAAAAGTAAACATCAGAAGTCACTTACCAACTTGTTGTTCTCATACACATTTTCTTTACTGAGGGAGTCGAAGTTTCTGAAATACAGACAGAAGAGAAGAATCTCAGGCTGGGGATGTAGAGTGAACTGCTTCACTTCCAGCTTCTCAAAGCTCTTGGAGCCTCCCTGGCTCAAGGGACAGAGCACCCCATCCCACCCTCAGACAGCTGCAGAGAGGGCAGCAGATCCCATCCAGGAGTCACAGACCTGCTGCACCTCCCGGGACAGAGCTGTGCAGCAGGCACAGCCATCAGCCCACAGGCAGCACTAGGCAATTTGGGCACCTTTACCCTTGCAGGGCTGACTCCCACAGCTGCCTGTGGACAGGACATGCTGATGCCAAAACCTCCCAGGCAGATGGAGGGGTTCTGCTGAGACAGCCAGGAGCAACCTCGAACTTCGGGGGTTTTTGTTCCCCAGAAAAGCCTTGCTTCTCTCTCACCTCAAAAAGGAACACCAATGCCTGCTGGCCAGGTAAAACTCTCTCCCTGAAAGTACTTTCCAGTCACATCCATGTTCTTTTCCTGTTTTGAAAGTTGTCTCCACACAGAGACCTCAGCTCCATGGATCCCTCGCACACTGCCCATATCTCATGCTTCTCCAACACACTCATACCCTCTGATCTCAGAAGCTCCTGGGTCCAGCAGCACATGAGTTCTGGTTTCAAATCCTCTTTTCTGCTCTGGTAAAGCTCCACAAGATCAGCAGCATGAATCTGCCTGGGAAAATCTCTTCCCACAACACCATTCTGCATCTGATAACACCAAAGTTGCCACTGGAAATCTTACTCTGCTTTCCCTGGGGCTGTAACTTTTGATTTGTTATCCTAACCAGTAACTGAAAAGGAAGTGACAATTACTGTTTGCAAGTTACAAGCCAAAGTCAACAACTCCTTTCTGCTGTCCCCAGACATCACGTCCCTCTTCACCTCTGCCCAGATTTGCGTTCCCACTCCCTGGTCCAACCCAGATGCCACTGTCACTGCACTGTGCTGGGAACTCAGAGCCTGGGACGTGCTGGGGCAGGGATGAAAGCAGGGAGCAGAGCGAGTCCGTGCTACTGGAAGTAGAGCCACAACACAGCCCAGAGCAGAGTGTGTCCCTTGCTTGGGAAACAGCCTCAATCAGCTTTGTTTTAAACCGACTGGCACTTGCTAAACTGGGAATACAAAACTGGCTCTTGGCTGGCAGCCCCGCTCTCCAACACTGCTTCCTTCTGCCCAGGCAAGCGGGCAGGGTCAATTCCTTTCCGATAACCCCGTTTCACTTTCCAATCCTCGTGTCTGCTGGCACAGAGCTGAGCGGGAGGCTGACATCCGAGAGGGAATTCTCGCCGATAAGCAGAAAACTGCACCAACTTTGCATTTTTTTTGTATGAAGCGCCTTTATATCCCGTGTGGACCTGCCGTGTTAGCCAGTCCCTCACCTCCGGGATGAGCCGGGGCAAAGCTGGCTGGCAGCGACCTATTCATGAGAAAAACACATGATCTGTATCGCAGCAGGGGAACTTTTTCCACTGCTTGTAACAGCAAGGAGCAAGCCAGGTCCTTTATCTGCTTAGCACAGAAAGTGGAGCATTACATCATAAATGAAACACCTTAAACAGGCTTGCCCATCGTGCCACAGCCTACGCCTCCTCCCTGCTTCCCACATCTGGTATTGCTGTGTGGGATAAGGAGAGAAAGAATGACAGATAAGACCCAGAGGTCAAACTCCCCCAAAGAGCACGTAAAGACAAGGCACGTCCCACCTCTAAATCATGGATTCTTTCCTGTGCAAAATCAAACGGAATTGTGGAGGTTTTTCTTCAAGCAGTGCTCCTGTCCAAAGATTTCCCTTCCCCGAGACAATGGATTAAAAAGAGCAACAAAAATAATCATGCACCAAAAAAAGTCTCAGTGAAACAATAGATAAAACCATCCTGGGTTAAGTCAGGCCAGAAAGCTTTTTTTAAGAGCCGGCTGAAGGAGGTGATTTCAGCTCTCTGCCTCACTCCCAGTTCTGCTCCCAGATAGTCTCCATAGCAGGGAAATGCAGGAAAACACTGCAAGAGCAAAGAGGAGCTCCAGCTTCCTTGGCCATTCTGCCACACGAGACGTAACGCACTGAGTTACAATTTATTGTCAGTCAGTGGCCTTCAGCCACACTCAGTGCTGTTTGCTGTGGTGGTGTGTGCACTACCTGACATGCAGCAGAGACCTAAAAACCCCAATCTTTTGATGGTGAATGTCTCAAATCCCCTTCCATTCCTCAAGGGAGAGAGCAAACAACCAGGTTATTTGGTCATTTCAAGTCTCCTGACCTCTCAGCATCACTCCTTCCCTGGCTAGTCAGGTGAGTTGCTTACATATAATATTTCTTTTGGAAATTGATCTTGCTGGTGCATCTCCTATCTTGGAATATCAAAGCTCTCTGGACCAACGTAATCCTAAGACAGCAAAGCTAATACAAACGGAGAAGTAGGAGTTCTCCGCTGAGAAAACGCAGGCAACTGAATTAATTGGAAGAGGTGAAAAATGTAAATGTGACCCAGGAGAGGGCCTCCAGTGTTGGAAACAAATCAGAGTGGAGCTCAGTAGCACAGGAATAGAGAAGAAGTTTTCAGCTCCCCCAAAAAATCCTTCCCTTAGCAAAAAAGTGGCTGAGTGTTTCTCCTGCCCACAAATCTCCGTGACCACCCACTGCTCCAGCTGCACAGACCCAGCACTCACAAACATGCCACAGTCCTCTGCTAGCACATGTGCTTCCATAGGAGGAATCTCTGCTCCTGCTGCAAGCACTAACTTGATTGGAAACTTGACCTTGGAGCAGACTGAGCAAAAAAAATAAAATAAAATCCCAGAGCCTCAATGGCACCAGAAAAGTTTCTGCTTCTGGGCACTTTTGTGCTATTTTCTCTACAGACAATGAGACGTGCAGTCAAAAGGATCACTGAAAAGAAGTGAGGCACCCTTTGCCAGCTCACAGTCCTCAGACAGAGGGTTCAAATCCAGCACGCTCTGCTGGGAACAGGACCTTTCAGCTCTCTCCAACACCTGGGGAGATGGGACAGGGCTGGGGATCCCAGGTGGGAGATGTCCCCCATGCACGCACCCTCCTCTCAGGAATGCCTGCTCCACGCTGCTCTGCTCTTGCTGGCAAGCTGCAGAGTGCTGCTGGAGTGACCCCCGAGCCATCCTCCCCCGCCTACACAAACCACAAACCCACCAAGCCAGGCAGGAGGCTCTGCTTCACCCCAGCCTTTTGCTGGGGAGATGGAGACTGCAGGCAACCCACCGCAGCTGGGCCAGGGCCCTGCCTGCCTGTGCTGGTGACCGACAGCCCCATCCTGCCCTGCTGAGCTGGCAGTGACCTGGGAGATGCTGCTGGAGGACAGGGCACCCGCTGCTGCTCAGCTGCCAGGGGATTTCACCACCAGCCCGTTCCCAGAACACCAGGCCGAACACCAGCTTGAAGTCTGGGAAAGAGCGAGATCCTGGATGAAGAGAAGGATCTTAATCAAAACCTTTCCTTGACATCTGGCATTAATATCTGAGTGAGCGTGCACAGCTCCCCTGCCTCTTCTAACTCACTTATCAGGACAAGGCCACTAAAATCAGGGCCAAAGTTTGCACAGCCACCACCACCACACATCTCAGCCTCTCACCATGCCTCCACGAGGCTTCATGTCCCTCTGATAAGAGGTGCTCAAGGGTTCCCCAATCATCCCAGAAAATGGGCTGGGGTCTGCCTGACACAGCGTGCGTGCCTGGGACTGACGCTGAAGCACTCTTCATCTGGGACAGAAAAATGAATTTCCATGGTAATTCAGCATGGATCAGCACTCCCCCTAAGCATCCCTGCATGAGTGGGAAGTGAGGGGAAATGCATTTCTAATTTTACACAGCCTGCCCTGTTCACCAGTAACACACAAGCCAGCATCAGCTAAGTTCAAGAGAAGTTATCATATTTTCCATATGTTTTCCAGCAAGAAAACAGGAAGGAAGGAGACACAGACCCACACCAGCCTGTCCTCTGAGCCACATACCCCACAAGAGAAGCCCATGATTATGTCCATGTTTTGTAATTGCTTGAAGTTTTCCTGGTAATTTCTCAGGCTCCTGCAAGGAGAAATCCCCTGCACTCAGCCCAAGAATGCCATTTGTGTAAATCAACACAGAAAACACTGTTGCAAAACTCTGATGCCGTGACTGAATTATGTTCTGCAAGTGATTTACACAGCAGAGCTGCTGCAAAAAGTGTTCCAAACTTTTTTAGTTTTACTTTCAGTCTGATGCTTTTAATCTTTAACAAGGATCTTTGCTGGAAGCAAGGGCAGGAGCCCAGGATGGACCACTGGGAAGCAGGAGTCAGTCACACGTGCAGCCAGCTGCATTCCTCCACCATTGTCCCCTGCACTGAGAACACTCAGAGAAGATTTTAGGGATAAAGAAGAACCTGCACAAGCATTCTGCCCCAGGATCCCACCCATGGCACCTGGCAGCCCTGGCCACCAACCACTTGAAAGCATGATTTCCTTCCAGCAAGACTTTGCCCCGTCAGTGCTACACGTCGTGCTTCCCTGTATTACAGCACTGACACTTATGAAGGAGGTCACAAATAAAAGCTTCTCTTACTTAAACCTTCAGGCTGCTTCAGGCAGCCCTTGCTGAACTGGTCCAAGTCAGAAAGAACTTCTGTAAGGTCCCAAATAAAAGTCAGGCAGAATGGCCATCATAAAAGAAAATGAATGGGAACAAAGAGACACCACAAGGAACATCTTCCCTCTTCAGCACAGGAGAATTTATTTAAGATATGTCTCTCCACAACCCTTGTTGCACAGTTCCAGGATTATAACCAACCCACTAAACTGGGCAAGAGGATTATTCCAGCTCCCACATGGCTGCGCCCCTGTGTACAGCCATGCTCCAGATGGGCCAGCTGCAGAGCCTGCCAGGAAGCAGTCACAGCCCCTCCACGAGCACCACCTCAACCTTTCTGCCCCGGTGTTTTGTATTTTTGGGACTGTGAATCAAAGGAAGGAAAGGAAATATTTGGAGTCACATGGACATGACAACATGTCAGGAAGTCATACACAGCAACACCACGGTGACTGCCCAAGCACTGGGACAACAGAGTGCCTGGAGCTCCTGCACTAACCTCCTGCTGCCCTGGTCTGCTCTGGCCTCTGTCAAGTCTTAAGACAACAGAGGAGAGAAAACAGGAGATCTTCTCTTGGGTTCAACCAGAAGCAAGGCACCTGTAAGAGGGATCTCTGCACACAAACCCATGTGGACAGGCTGTCCTGGGAGCATGAAACAAAGGCAGAATACATGGGACAGGAGGAAAACTGCAGTACAGACCACCCAACCTGTTCCTGCACCAGCTGGGCACTTCTGACCAGGAGAGACTTAATGCTTAAACCCAAACTCCAGGGCACTCTTGGTGTTGTTCCCTTGCCTTAATCTAATCTTCCCCCTCAATCCCCCCATCTCAAAGTCCATGAAAGTCCAAACAAAACCAAAGAAAACCAACTATGAAGCAGGATCTATGACTCCCTTTGGCAAGTCACCTTCCCAGATGTTAACACCTGGACAGGGACGGTTCAAAACCCACAGGGCACCAGCAGTGGCACCAGCAAGGCATGGAAAGCACTTAACCTCCCACAGACAGACTCGAGGTGGAAAAAACAAGGATGTGCAGGAATCCAGTGGCTGTTGGGCCCTGCCCTTTTACTGCATTTTGTTTAAATAGCCCTCGCCTCATGACTCGTGAGTGCTGTGCTCTGCCGGGCTGAGCAAGGAGAGCCCAGCCAGAGCAAACACAACAGCAAAGAAGGAAATGCTGCCCCAAAGATCAGTGCCTGGACTTGTTTTGCAGTGGAAAGGACACATTTAGAACATTTACAATCCAGCTACTGAGGGAAGAAAAGGGAAAAAGGAAAAATACATGTGGGGAAAAAAACAGCATGTAGGCTGGGAGAGCGAAGATTTTCTCTTGGAGATTCTGAGCGTGGGTGTGAGCAGAATGCTGCTGGTGATGTGCCCACAGGGAGGGCAAAAGCCCAGGGAAGGTGGAGAGCCTGGGCTCTGCAGCTCGATGGACAGCGGGATGTCCACACCACCCATCCCCAACTTGATGGATGGTGCGATGGCCACAGCCCGGCGAGGGGTCCTGAGCGGATGGAGGGCCCGGGGTCTGCAGCTCGATGGACGGTGGGATGGCCACAGCCCAGTGAGGGTTGTGGGCGGATGGAGGACCTGGGGTCCGCAGCCCAACGAGGGTCCTCGAGCGAGCGGGGGGGTCCCGGCCCCGCCGAGCCCGCAGCCCGCCCGCCACCCTCGACGCCCGGCACGGTACTCACATGAGGTCGGGCCGGTGTCGGTGCAGGATGGCGCAGAAGGCGAGGCCGTCGCGGAACGAGGTGGTCATGTTGGTGATGCTGACATCGCGGTAGCCCTCGCACTGCTGCCGGCACCACAGCTGCAGGTTCTGGATGGCGGCCATGGCCCGGGGCTCGGCAGGGCCGGGCAGGGCCGGG